>JALIZH010021166.1:0-37500 GCA_030522465.1 Rhipicephalus appendiculatus | reverse complement strand
CACTTGAAGGCAAAAACCAACTGGCTCCATCGTAATGCATGAAGTCATACAACCGGGCACCACAATCCTTGCCAGAGATAACGAGCCACAGTGCGAGATGTACAGCCGTCAGCACGCTTAAGTCGAACGCTCCGCCGCGTCGCCTCGACGCACTTCGACTGACGCCAGCGCCGCCAAGCGTTGGGCACCGTATGTTTGCTGTAGCTAACGATAGATGGAGCGCGGGTCGATTGCACCAGTAATGTTCTGTTTGCCTGACTGGCGGGTCGAATAGACTCTCTTCGCAGGTCCCTTTTTGCCACATTTCGCTCGTGGATGCGTTCTCACGCGCGCCTATAACGTTCTTTGCCGTATTTCTTATCTTGGTGCGTGAGCTGCCGCACGCAATGGTTCATTGCCGAGATAAGCATACGGCAACGAATTTCATGCGCTCACGTGAGAAGGTGCTGATCGTCGCGGACAAAGAGGTCGTGGGTTTGATTACCGGCGGTAGAACTTTTAGATGCGAAGCAGTATAGAGCGGAGTTCAATGCGGTGGTAGTGTGCGTCCTGATCACCCTTACTGCGCATGCGCCTACTATCTCTCCCACTCTCCTCCTTTACGCAGGTGTTCGGTCACCTTCTCTCCTCCTCCGCGCTGCTGCCACGCACTCTCCTCTTTTACACGGGCGTTTACGCAGGTGTTCGGTCGCCTTCTCTCTTCTCCTCCCCCCCCGCGCTGGAGCCTGTGAACCCACCCACCCCCTCCTCTCCCTCCCCCATTTCATATAAGCGCGTGCGCTCGGTCGAGGAAGTCTCTCTTGAATCGTGCGGTCGCTCCGTCGGTTCCCGGTCGCTGCAGTTGTCTCGAAAGCCGCGCTACACTCGCCGCAGACTCGCGTTGTCTCTCTGTAGCGGAAACGGTAGCTCGATGCCAACGCTTGGCTTCGACGGCCGAGTGAAAGTAAACGAAACTTGGTGCGCACCCCCCAATGCTGCTTCGCATCCCCTCATGGTTCCCTTTAGTGGGAGACGGTGTAATTTTGTTTTTTCTTATAGTTTTTTCTTTCTCATCCGCTAGCGTCCATTTTATCGACGTCATATCCGTGACGGAAATACGTGACTGAAATCTTGGTGGACACCGGCATTACACATTCATGTTAAAAAAAAACACGCAGGTCGTGATCTTCGCAAGGCTGGAACGAACAGCGGAGCTAGTGTTCGACCTAGCTTTTTCTGTTTTTGCTCGTGATGCCAAGCTTTTGTTAGCGATGCTAAGCTTTTTGCTAGTAGTACTAAATATGGCTAGGCTTGGCTATATTTCTCCGGCTTCGGTTGGTTGGCCACACTTTTCACCCGTCACGCGGTTTTTGCGGGAACGTGTGACGAGACTAGCTGTTACGGGGTGTTGTGATTATAGTGACGTGACTAGCTGTTACGTGATATTATATGATCTTTGTCACATTACTAGTTCCGCTTGATTTTAGCCCCATGACTATAGTTGTCGCGTTAGGTTATGTGATTTTAGTCTCGTGATTAATTGTTGCTTATGTCACGTGATTTTAGAAAGGTGGCTAGATATTACGTGATGTTACGAGATTTTAATAACGTGACTAGTTGCGTGTTTTTTGGCGGTAACGTGTCACGTTACTAGCTGCGGCGTGATTTCTGCCATGGGAGTAGTTATGGGGTTTATGGTGGGAACATATCACAGGACTAGCTGCTAGGCAATGTTACGTGATTTTAGTAACGTGACCAGATGTTACGTAATTTTATTGAAGTGACTGGATGTTACGCAGTGTCGCGCGATTTTTAGTCACGTGAGTAGTTACATGATGCTTCACGATTTTAGTCCCGTGACCAGAATACGTGATGTTACGTGATTTAGTCACGTGACTAGTTGTTACGTGACGTTACGTGATTTTAGTCAGATTACTAGTTATGGGAATTTAAGTCACGTGACTAGTTCTTTCGTGATGTCACGTGGTTTTAGCCCTGTCAGTAGTTACGTGATGTTACATGGTTTTTAATCGCGTAACATACTCGCCCATCATAGCATTCCACGGCCGGACTAATCGGCGCACGTGTTCGGGGATTGAAGCAGGAGATGAAGAAGAGGGAGAAGCGAGCGCCTGCCGGTTCATTTCGGTTTGCACTACCCGGCGGAAAGCTTAACAGATCAGCTGTTAAAAAGAAGGCTATGTGCCACTGCGTCTAACGAACGTCAGCGTGTTCGGTAAAATAAACATCCACCACGGGTTTATATGGGAACAGAGAGGATGGTGCAAATCACAAAAGAAAGCTCGTTGTCTTTTAACGGACATGCAGACTTGGTTGTTAGGGAATGCGGTTGAGAGCGCTGCAGTGCAGACGTACAGAGTACTACCAACCTCGTTTTCTGAATATTTCGCGAGCTTTGTTCAAAAACGTAAGCTTGGGTTCATTACAAAAGTAAAAAAAAACATGGTTGATCCCTCCGTCATAGGAATCGGTATAACACAAAAGTGAAACGTGTCCTTACTTAGAAGTAGTCGAATGTTTACTTCACATTGATATAAGAGAGCTTCACAATGTCTATTGGTGTGTTGACAGTTATAGCACCCTTTAACGTGGATGCATCCACGTTGACGCTTGATGGTACATCTGTATCCCGACAACTACCGTCTATGATGAATGATTAAAGAAACCCTTGTGGTCATAGATGCTTGTGGTAGCTGTACGGTGAGAGCGGAGTCATTGAAAGCGGTGTGACAGCCAGAAGAGCGTCAATGATTGGGCGGCAAACTTGGGCTAAGGTCGCCTACTCGCGGCATGTAGAGTTATTGAACAACGCTGCCCGACCAGAGGGAAACGCAACGCGCGTCGTGTCTTCCCCGTTGGCCGGCTGTGAGTTTTCGCGGAGAGGGCTAGGAACATGGCCAGGGACGCGGAGTTACGGCCACGCTGGCCACGCGACGCGCTCGCGCGTCGCACAGCTGTTTTAAATGCGAATGCATTTCTTAGCCGCGCTATGTCAGGCGGCGTTGTCCGGCGTTGTCCGCGGAGGAGGAGGATAGGTGCAGTGCTTCGCCGCTCCTTCTCTCGCCGTTCGCTCTCTCCTCCCTGCGCCCCACTCTCCCGTCCGCTCGCGCCTCACTCTCGACCGTTCGCTGGCTGGGCGCCTCTCAAGGCGATGGCAGAAGTGGAGAGGAGGAGCGCGCTCTGGCGCGTGAGGGCGCTCGCATCGTGGCAGCTCGGCGGAGCTGCCGCGATAAAAAAAAAAAAAAAAAAAAAAAAAAAAAAAAAAAAAAACAGGCGCTGCGCCATGCTCCCGACCGGGCTGCAGAAGTTAGGCGCCTTTTCCTTCTTCGAACCACAACCAGCATATATAAATTGAGTGAAGCGCGCACGAAATGCATTCGCATTTCCTCACGATTCCCTTCGGGGAGGTGGGGGGAATTTTTTGGTATGGACAGATGCTACGAGTGTGGATGTTAGGGGTAAGGTCGCCACCTAGCAATGTATTAATGCGTCGGCAAGATTGCACGTTTACTATTCGCAACACGCCGAATGGGACGGACGCGGAGAAACAACGCTTTGAAGAAACTAATCGTGCATTTCACGGTCAGAATGCATTACTTCTCTTAGCAAGAGCACTGTGAGGGGACAGTGGTAGATATAAAAGGCATGTTTTTAAAGTGTGCAAAGTATGTGACCGTGGCGCAGTTGAAAAAAAAGAAAGTTTTCATTCCTGCAGGTACTATCATTTTCTTGACCCTTTTTAGAACATTTCTCCCTCGCCTCGCAGGATAAGTGGTTCTGTACAGTGGTACAGGAAGTACAACATCACAAAGGTCTTTATACAGTTTCTTCCTTGACACAGTGGAAAGATAATGGAGCAAAAAAGCGGGCAGACAAAAAATTACTGGCTAAAACTACCTCTTTTAGAAAGCCGTGAACGCTTCCAGGCAAATGTTTTGTCGTTACAACAATGTTAGGTAACGATTTGCACAGGCGAAGCTAGCACACAGTGCGCAGAAAATGATCTTGTACATTGCGTAAGAACTGAAAGCGATTGACAATCTGACGCAAACCCTGGCTGGAGGAAAAGGGCATGTTTGTGCCATGGGGGACCGACTGCTTAATATGCAGAAAAGTTGAAACGATAGACCATATATTTCTTGACTGCTGGGACACCGTGTTTTTATGGGATGTACTGCAGCGAACCATCAAAAAAGATTTCCCCCTTAGACCCCATAGGCATTCAGTATCTCTCGGTTGAAAGTGATGACGGACCACCTTTTGATCTAATAATGTTGATTACACGACATAGCATATGGAAGTGCAGAATGGCCATACGACATGCTGACATAGACGCGCGTCCGGCGCGTCAATATTTCAAAGAAAGTTTAACCCGTTTGGTTGAAGAACAAAAACTTCTTGATGATGTTCCCGAATGGTTAGATCGTGTATTACTCCTTACACAAATGAAGGAGTTTTAGTGTGTCCTCATTTTTCTCCATTTGGCCTTTATGTGTCTGTTGCCTTCTTTAGGCAAGCAATGTTTGTATTGTAAATAGACTTTGTTCTTGCATTTGTTTGTTACACATGTTCAACTCCGGCAATAAAAAAAAAGACCGTGGCGCAGTGGATAGTGTGCCCGGCAACTCTCGTAGCTGACCTAGAGGTCGTAGGTTCGATTCCCGCTGACGGAACTTTTTTTCTTTGTCTTCTGATCATGTGTATTTTTTGACGTCATTTCCGTGACGGAAATACGTCACTCAAATTTTGGTGGACCCCGGCATAAAACACTTTCGTGTTAAAAAACAGAGCTGAAACACAGAACACGAGGAGGGCTAGATTCTGTCTAAAAGAAGAAAATGGCACAAAAAATACGTGCTGTATTTTTGAGTATTGTCCTCCTCGTGTTCTGTGTTCTAGCACTGTTTTTCTTTCTCGTTGTTTCTTCAAAGCCGGAAAAGAATGCTGTGTAAAAACGCAGGTGTTGTGAATTTTTAAATGTTTCTGACTACATTCCACAACATCGCAATAACAATTTATGGTGCAAATTATGTAGAATGTTCTGGACCAAGGAGACGTCTTGTCAAACTGCAAACATTTGTATGGTGGAATTAAAAGGACTTACGAAATGACGTCACTGATATTATTTCTTTAAAGTGCGTCATTACATTTTTAAAGATTTGCTGGATTCGTATAAAACATCCAATAGATGTCCCCCATATAAGCAGTTTACGGGATAGTTTCTTGTGTTGTATTTTGCAGAAGGGAAGCCCAATATATCCGTCTCTTACACGTTGAGTTTGTGGAATGCTACTGAGGAATGTTTTGTCCTCATCCGCAAGAATGGCAATGACAGTATGTATCTAAAATATTGACTTTGGGCAGTATATATCTTTTTTAATTTTGAGCAGTATACAAAGATGGAAAGTATTTTCTATGGTAAGGTACGCATTTGGGCTGGTTGGTTCATGATAACGAGTGAAACACAGCGCTGAAAAGACGGGACAACAAAGGACACGGGACCACGTCCCGTGTCCTTTCTTGTCCCGTCTTTTCAGCGCTGTTTTTCACTCGTATTTTCTATGATATACCGTTTTTCCAACAGATCGCGCGTCGATTATACGTGGAACGAGGCTGTGTCTTACCTGTGGTCTTCTTATGAGCAAAACACAGGTGCACAGGGGATTAACCCTTGTCCCTTCCCACCCTCCGTCGAGGCGCAGATGTGACATTTTTTTTGCTCACAACAACAACGGACTTGTAGCTGTCGCAACTCGTCGTATTGCATTCATGCGAAGGAGAGGTAATGCACCTGCGCTAAAAATCCAAGCTAAATTTTTGTATTTAAGGGATATAATTAAGTAGCGAAACATGTTTGACTTCATGGGGTCTGGAGAGATCGCCTCGCTCTGCCACCAAACGGACACAGCAGACGCAGTCGAGGAAACCAAAACACTTGTACATTTATTTCCTGGGTGATTGCACGTAAGATCGAACAAAGAATGGCTGGTCGAACTCTTAAATTTATTTCAAAATTTTATATATCATTGCCCGATGAGTGCAAAGAGATCTGCAATTTGCTTTTCCACCAAAATTTTTTTCGAAGCACAGGGAATCAATAATGAGGACGAGGTGGACCGGAGCGCTCATCCGCGCCGCTGTTTTGGCCAAATTCGGTTATCAATTGCACAGAATGTATTAAAGTTAGGTAGCTGAAATTTCTTTAAATATATATGAGCATGTTTTGGCTTTTGTTAAGTTATTTTTAATTTTAATGTGTGGTGTAGATGTTTTTATAAAAAAACCTCAAAACTGGTCCAGGAAACATTTTTTTAAAATCTATTTGGGAGATGTTTATCTCCGCAAAGCTTTCCGGCAGAGCGACAAGAATTGGACATTACGTTCTTCGCATATTTTATCACCAAACCGGTAAATCTTTTATTTATATAGCTTTTCAATAAAGAGATACGATAGGGCTAAGTAAAAAAAAAAAAAAACACCGCACAACGGAAATTTCTGACAAACAAAAAACCTGTTTTGGTATTTCTTACACTTTGTCCCTTTATTCTCCCCCGCATGAGCTTTCACTATCATTAAAATATATTGCATAATTTTGTTGCATTTGTAGTTACGGCAGCTTTAATGAGGCGCTTACGCAACGATGGGCAATTGTTGTAGATTCGACTTCTTGCCCGGCAAGTGTATAAATTTCAGGCAGAATTGGGTTTCTGCTTTTTAAAAGGCCAGCAGTACCGAAAAATGAGTCGGTGGAACTGATGACGTAAATTTCAATATTATTTGTGCTCCGGGGCGGCCACGAGCGCGGGGCTACCGAGCAATAATAATATTATCTGGGGTTTAACGTTCCAAAACCACAATATGATTATGAGAGACGCCGTAGTGGAGGGCTCCGGAAGTTTAGACCACCTGGGGTTCTTTAACGTGCACCTAAAATCTAAGTACACGGGCCTCAGGCATTTTCGCCTCCATCGAAAATGCAGCCGCCACGGCCGGGATTCGATCCCGCGATCTTCGGGTCAGCAGTCGAGCACCATAACCACTAGACCACCGTGGCGGGCCGGGCTACCGAGCAGGCTCGCGCGCACTCCAGATGCTCGTTTAAAAGACGGCGTAATGAGAGCTCGTTTTCGCGTCCTCAGACCGATAGAGTTTGAAACAGCGACACCTCTCGAGTGACCTGATCGCACGTGCACTGGAGCATTGATCTTCATGCTTGCTGAAGCCCCAAGAATCACCTGGGGCTATCCGCCAAAGAAAATAAGAAATGGTGGAAAGCGTGTAAAAGAGCGTCAGCAGTGTGGATCAGTTGCTTTTGCAGGAACACTTTTCGGTGTGTGGTTGTCAAAGTCACCCATGACTACATATCTTGATTGCCTGCGTCTTAACAGCGTGTAGTTAGTGAGCAACGTAGTTGAGTCAGGACGTTAATTGTTTCATTTCTTTCAGGCAAGGCCCAATGCGAACTCCACTTGTGGAACTCGAAATTGCATGATAGCCATTTAGCCTGTGATGAAGAGTACAAAAAGCGCTGCGGTGAAGAACGAGGACCACAAGTTTTTTCGGAAGATGAATGCATGTAGAAGAAACAGAAAAAACGGCATGAGCGCTTTGTTTAGTTTTGTTGCTGTTCGCAGCAATGAGTAAACGCTTTTCAGTGCTCCTGTTACCGAAATAAATAAATTATTCTCTATACCTGCACCAAGATACAATTATATAACGCCGGTAACTTACGCACGCCGTATAGGTACCTGACGGACTGCTTAATTTAAGAGCATTTTTGCTGTAGTCGGCAAGGCCAAACCATCCAGCTACGTAACTTCTTGTCAGGCGTGGATGCGGTATGGTACGATGTACGGGTGGTGGAGAATTACAAGTTGGTGACGCTATGTTCTCTTTCACTTGGTTGTCTCCCTTCTGAGCGTGGGTTCTCAAATTGGGTTCCGCGGAACCCAGGAGTTTTATGAGCGGCCATATTGATTGCAACCCGCTCCCATTTTACCCTTATTAGCAACTAATTTATTTGTACATGCAAATTCGCATTGCATTTTTTTACTTAACGAAGCCATAGCACGCCGCATCCGCATATCGAGTGTCTGCGGGTAGCTAGAGACCCACGTGGTAGCAGCACTAAAGGTTCGTCGTCTACTGCGCGCCATGAAACTTTCAGGACTTGCTGATCCATGGTGACGAAAAGCGCGCAGCGCTGCTAATTCATGCTCGTGAGCATTCAAACCAGTTCAGATGACATTAACGTGCAACTCGGCGCTTATTCATGGTTAATGGTGCGTTGGCGATCATGTGGCACAGTTTTCATACATGGTGATTTCCAGTTCTCTGTGTCGGTTTTCAAATTAAAACACGCAATGAGTCATTTGATACTCGAAGACGCGTCACTTCGTGCCGGCTGTGAGCTACACGGGCATTTAGACTACTCGGGCATTCAGACCGGTGTATTGGTCGACGGCCGTTTTGCTGGGTGACTGGCACGCGTCCGGTTTCATTTCGCAAAAAATAAAACAGGCCTCTCTACATCCGGCGCTTCGTTTGCGTGAAGACATTGCTTCCGCTGCGCGGTGCCTGAAGCATGCAGTGTGTGGTCCGCGGTCGCTTTACGCGACTCGCGGAGCGGAGCGGAAAGGCGCGGCGGGAGGGGGGGGTGGGGGGAACCACAAGTTCATGTATTATCTGGAGTTTTTCATCAACGGTGACGCCCTTCAATATTAAAGAAAAAAAGAACAGGCCAACGTGGGCAGTGTTAATACTGTGGTTGCGCACCTAGAAAGGCGTTATCACCTACCTAACCCCCCCTCCCTCCTTCGCTTTCGATTGCATTCATGCTCAAGAAAAAAGTTAGGACTTCCGCGGCACTCTGGAAAAGCCGTTGGGGTTCCCCAAGGCCAGAATGTTCGAGAACACCTGACTTAGAATGAAAGCTTTCAGCTGCGGCTCTGTATACTCTGTATATGTCACATTATCTCCTGTAACTGCAGTTTACATGAAACCTAATTTAGAAGTAATGTAAAAATGAACACAATGGAACAAATGTAAATCGCAAAATGAAGAAAATGTAGCGCCTTAAGGAACGCGTAAACAATTCATACACGTATTTGCGACCTGTGTGATGCGCGACCCGAATCAATAAATTTATGACGGCATTCTCAAAGGCCTTATTTGTAAAGGAAAACCACGTGGAATTATCCAACTACCACAAATTTACTCGGTGATTTTCGCCTGTGTTGCTGAATATCGTGAACGAGGCGACGAGCTACCGCCAGGACCCCTATGATGAAAAAGTGACACATTTCTTGTCTTTTGTGAAATTGCGGTACAGAAGACTTGTCTTAGTAAGGGCACATACCGCCTCTATTAAGTGTTTATGTACGCCTTGCTCTCCCCCAACAGTAAGAAATGAGGAGAAGAACGGTTTGCGCAAAGAACAGAACAGAACGAATGAAGGATAGGTCGAGGCTTTCAGACATAGAGCGAATGGCTTGACAAATTGCAGACAGCACCGTAGCACAGTAAGAGAGAAAGAAGAACGCGGGCTGGGGGGATGTACAGAGGGTGAATACCGGTTCCCCCCTGCCTTCACCTGTACGACAATGCATGAGATGGGAGTGGGGGCCATGACTAAGGGCAGTGGTCCTGCCAGGCTTGCTGAAAATAGCGCACGTACGATATTTCTGGATCATGGCCCTACGCCATGCCTCACACCGTCCCACGTTAATAGACCTAAATTGGTCTTCGCTCGGTATTCTAGTATTCTACAGCTGTTTCCGGTATACAATTAAGGAGCTGCAGTCTTCCGGGCTACTGCAAGAAACCGCTAATATTTCAAGACCTCTTGTGTCAACAGCTGTTTTTCACGTTTGGTGGTATGCGCAATATTTATCAATAAAGCCCCTTTTTTGCCATTAGCACTGCATTTTACTGTGCTTGTCTTTACATTGATTTAAGACTGCAAGCACTAAGCCAACAGGAATGATTGACCAACCATCTATTCCAGATTCGTACTGTTTACTGTTCAAAATCTATACTAGTGCTTTTCGCAACCGTGTTTTAGCTGCGTACATTCCCTTTTAACCACTCATAAGAACACAGGACGGTTTTTCTTTAGTTATTATGTTTACCTCTGATAAAATGCTTGGTCTGGGCCGTACTTCATGATGCTACTGATTATCACGCCATAATTCAACTATCGATTAGCACTCTCGGATACAGTATCTACTGTGCAAGAAGTTAAGAACGTGTCATGATCTCATTGGAGTCAATATATAGCCGATCTTGAAAACCAAGTGAACAGCACCTTAAATATGCCTCGTTGCATAGGGAGAACAAAATAGGGCGGAACATCGGAATCACTACTCCACGTCCATTGCGCTATTATCCTACAGAAAACTGCGTACGCCGCGCCAGTTCTACACAACATATCTCAGACGTCTCTAACAACATATTTTAGACGTCTCTACATCGACTTCAGCTGCTACAAGCATGAAGCCTGCGTGTGTGTCTGGGGGTTCGACATGCCACATCAAGTTCCCCGACATTAGCAGATGCGCAAGAACCCAACTTTCTAATGATTCGAAATGTGGAGACCTGCGGGCATCTTTTCTCTTTTAACTGTCTTGCTGTGGAGAGCTTGAGCTTCATATTAGCTCGGCTACTCCATATCTATAACTTCTGCAGCGAAAAAAACTAATAACAAATGTTACCCAGAATGTAGAATACGCAGCTGCAAAACGTCACGCAACATCGTTCACATACACTCATATGGAAATTTGAGAACCGTGCCGGAGGGCAAATACACCATGTGTACCAACAGTACATTTCACGGCTTCCTGCGTCGACACATTCGCCACCGGACTAGCCGCCGTGGTTGCTAGAGCTACCAACTATTGAAATGTCAATAGAAGGACTTCGCAGCAAACATGACGTGCCAACCGTTGCCGCACTTCAGTTGGCCTCACATCAGCTGTTTGAGAGGTACCAAGGCTACACTCACGTGTGCACTGATGGCTCCGTCACCAAAGAGACTGCGACATCAGCATTTATCATCCCGGAGTTACATGAAGAATATGCATGACGGTTGGGTCATCTCTCCTCTTCAACAACATCGGAGCTTATAGCCATTTTGTTAGCAATCAGCTTTATTAAAGTGTCAACGACGCCAAGAAGGTGGGTCGTAATAACAGGCTTCCTGGCGGCTCCTGTGTGCGTGGAAAATGCTACTTCAGGAAAGATAGATATACGTATAGTATACGCTATTTTGAAGAAGCTTTTAGAAGCTACGAAGTCAAATCACACATGAAATTTCAGTGGATTCCCAGTCACTGCGGAATCAAAAGAAATGAAATGGCAGATGAGTTGGCAAAAGCCGCTCATCATTATACACAAACTCGCTTCATTCGTATATCTCAGTGCGACATAAACGAAATTTTACGAAGAACAAAACGTGAATTATGCTTGTCTACCTGGTTTTCAGACGGCTCAAAGAAATAGATTCTGTATGCTGTTGACCCTAATGTTGAGAGCCAATTAGACCCTCAGCTTCAAAGACGTATCGACACGCTCGTACATCGCCTAAGACTTCCAACTGCTTACACAAAGAACTTCTTGCTTCGGATATAACATGTTCGTGTGGCCACGACGACGAGGATGTGCATCATCTGTTGCTCGACTGTCCCAAACAGGGCACATTTAGACGGCGACTCGAGCAGGAACTCCACAAGCTAGACTCGGAATGAACGTTTTTGCTGGCGAAAATGCTAGGCCCATAGCCATCAAGGTTAAACCGCGAAGTGACGAAAGTGCTCCAACGTTTTTTTGAGGTCACCAAAATGTGTGATGAATATTGAGGGGACAATATTGAAAGTGTGCACCGCGAGACTGTGTGTTTGCTCCGCCCAAATGAGAATTTTTGAACTCACTGATGCAGGACTGTATATATATATATATATATATATATATATATATATATATATATATATATATATATATATATATATATACATATATATATATATATATATATATATCCTCCTCAGACCCCCAGTACATTTGTGGCCACACAGGTGAAATCAAAACACATTTTTGGAATGCATACACATACTTTATTACTCGAGAAAAAATTTGCGCCTGTACGACGAACAGCTTTTGCACACCAGCGTGTGCATTATAATGCACACTGGGTTTTAATGCGAAGGAAACGAATAACAGTCCCCCTAAAACAAAATTTTACATTTGCTCGTGAAAAGCACTCTTGTTTGTTGTGCAACTATTTGTAGGAGTTTTGCGCAAATGTGATCAATAGGAAGATGCTACACCGGAACTTTGTTCGGTGAGAACGTCCAGAGTTTCGGCATCTCGAGGAAGATACATAATTTACAAGCTCTGGCATGTGGCTTGCTCACGCAGTTCTTGGCTCAGGAGGCACCTTGGTTTTCAGCAGCTGTCTGGGTGGCTCAAGTTCAAATTCGGCACCACACCTATTTTTCGACACTACGTAATGGGCAAAGAACAGCCTCATCGTCAGCCAATTAGAGGTCCGAGGGGGTCATTACTGGTTATTGTCTCGACAACACGTTTCGCCTTTTCATCAAAGATTCCTAGATGAAACAAACGCCAAAGCATAATGCCAATAAGATTAATACCAACCACATGAGAATGGCACGAGTACGCACGTCAAAGCACATATTGAGACCGAGTGTGCATTATAATGCACATTTGAAGAAAACGGCTTGTGATAATAAAAAACCTCGCCTGTAAAGTTACATGACGTGCGTAAATTATTCCTAAACCCTTCCTAAGTAGATTGACACAACAATTAAAAAAAATACTACTGCATGATTATTGAGTAATTTGGGACTTTGTTGGACGCTGTCAGTAGAACGTCGAAGACGAGAATTCCGCCATGTTTCAAAGCGGGAAAGCATGGCTTCCACTGTAGTGTGCTTCCTGTAATGCTGACCAGATGACACCACATCCTCGAGAATGCGATTGCATCAAGAATGTTGGCTTTAATAGTGGTGCTAATTTCCAAAGCCCGAAAAGTACAAATGTGAATTTTAATGCACGCGGGGTCTGAAGAGGATATATATATATATATATATATATATATATATATATATATATATATATATATATATATATATATATATATGCTTAATTTTTTATATCGCAACAGCCAAGTGGGATGGGGTAGCCGTCGCCAAGCAGTGGGGACAATAACTGCTTTATTTATTTTTATACTTTAAAAAATATTGTGATGGTTGATGTTTAAATTTAGGTGTTGATTGATTGATTGAAAACTTTATTGGACTACATACAATGTGCTCTCGATTCTTGGTTTCAGCACCATGGTATAAAAGAGAGAAGGAAAAAAGGAAACAAAGACTGGTGATTTTCTGCAAACGCTGAGCTTGTGCTTGTTTTTGCTGGGCAGGGGATGGCTGCCGTGCGCAAGGCATCGTACCACGTATTCAGCCTGGCTCTGATGAGTGGATTTTCGAGTATCCAGCGTGTAGTTTCCTGCATGTCTTACTGTTGGTGGGGAGCGTACTTTGGACTTAATAAATAAAAGCAGCTCTGCTTGATTAGTGAATTGGGCACTGCCAGAGGACATGCTCCGTCGTTGCTGGCGCTTGGCAGTAGTCGCAGTTGGGTTCAGAGTATTTAGTTGGGTACATCTTGTGAAACACTGGGATTGCTGTGAAGCTCCGTGTTTTTAACCTTTCTTCAGTGTAGCCTCGTAGAGGCGAGTGAGACTTGGCGGTGGGGCATTGTGCTTTGGAGCTTCTTCTAATTTAGCCCTTAATCTTCGCCGGCGCTGGACTTCTGCTCGGTTGTTAGCATCATGGGTGTCGTCTTGGATCAACGTTGCCGTTTGCTTCGAGCTGTCATCCCGAGTTGTTTCTTGCTTTGATGCTGCAAGGTTCGTTCATGAACTAGCTCCTTCCCCGGTATATCGAATTGTCCAGGAATGCAATGAATTCTTACCCGGATGGATCGTTCTTGAAGTTGGGCCACAGAATTCAGGATGTGCTTAGTGTATGCCGGTCGCTTATTTCGAGTTTGGAGTGTTTGAATCACTTGCTGCGAATCTGTGAAGATGTGAATAGCTTTTGGCGATGATCTTGTTTGAGTGCGGTGGGCTAGAGCTTCCGAAATAGCGTTCCCTTCTGGCTGCTTCGCCAGCAACCAAGAATGCGTAATTGATAATGAGGATGCTTCCCCTGTTCTCGGGCTCTAAGATGCCAGTGTTAAACCCTTCTAGAATGCACAAGGTATCCATGTAGATGATTTCTTTTTCGTCAGATATACAGATATACTTTTGAGGTACTCAATATGCCGCTGAGTGTAGCAATTCATTCTCTGTTTGTTCGAGCCTTGGTTAATATTGTTACGAGTCTTTAGTAGTACTAGGTTCTTTTAATAAATTATCGAGTAGCTGACTATTAAAAAGGGCGTCCGACGGGGCTGAATCTCGAGCGCAGAAGAAGTGAACGCTCTTCTTTCTTTTCCTAGAAATACGAAGTTGGTGTTGCGCTTAAAAATGTTGGCAATAATTGGTTTAGTTGGTGAGGTAACTAAACCGAGGTTCAACGTAATGCGATAATGCTCAAGTGCGGCTAAGCCCAACAGCTAGAAAACAGTGAGCTAGTCGGTGAAGAATTCACAGCGTCACTTGTACGATTTTACGTTAATCAATGCCGCGTTATCTGAGAGCAGGGGTAGCAGCCTTTACCACATGCATTCGGCTGAACGTATTGACTGTAAACTACCACACGCAAAAATAATCCATTGTTGCTACACGTGGTGGCATTATTGATGATGCACGAAGAGGCGGCAGTTTATCAACCACATGAAACGATGTTTACTTAGCGCAGTGTCACGTGGCCGTGACGGGGAAGAAGGTCCTGCACTCTTAATCTGGTTCCATGTAAGTTCCAGTAAAAAAAAGGTGATCCACATATTTTTATCTGGATCCAAACTGGTAATAAGTGGAACGAGACATATAAGTGGATCTTATGTGGAACGTTCGTTCTGTTTTCTTTATGTATATCGTTTTTATCTGGAACTCAGTAAAGGGGGAGGCGGTGTGGCGTTATCCAGTTATCGTTCCACTTTGGTTCCAGTAAATTTTCTAGACATTGCGCTTGTATATTTTTTGCTTGTGTCTTGTTCCACATAACATGCGCTGCAGCGCGCATGCGCGACGTCCGACGACTCCTCCTCGCCGACTCTCCGGAGCCACCTTATGACGGGCGCGCTTTGCATTGTGACACAAGATACAGTGGGGGCTGCAACTGCTACAACGCCAAAGCATGAAAACGGGGATGCTCAAACACTCGTTACGATCGCAGCGCCCCCACCTCTCCAGATTTTGCTCCGCTAGTTGTAAACGTTCGGCTTCACCCACGCCACAAGCGGCAGACACAGTGCAGTGCCCGCAGTGGCGCGTGTCGCGCCTGATGCGTACTAGAAATGAAGGTGGTGTGCTGTCGGCCAGTTTGGCGGGAACCGTTTCAACGAAGAGGAGTGGTGGAGTTGCCAAGAGGTGCAAACAAAGGTCAGTGTTGTATATTTATGAGCTTGTTGCGGCTGTTGTTCACTGAAACCAAAAACACTACTGTTGTAGGGTAGGATACGGCTACGCTGTCGTATGTATTCAGCTGAATTCAGGCACACCTGCCAAACTCGCTCTACGAATACATTTACTGCTTATGTAGCCCGATAGTTTGAGTAGCATCCCGGCGGATTTGTTTCCAGCGTTCGTAATCGAGCGATCTAAATGACGGAATGATGGCAGTTTTTCCGCCAAATTGCGGATCACGAGACAAAGGGCGAAAAAGCAAATCGAATTAGTGTGTTTATTTTGTCGTTTACGCTGTCTTAAATTCTGCGCAGAAATTTTTTTCGTAGCGTGCAACTTCACTTTGTCTTGGCGCGTGAAACTTCCCTTTGTTTGGGCGAAACGTATTCGGTAAACGCTAATTCGCGTCCATTTGCGTGCTCGTGGCCCGGAATCCGCTCGACATTTATGACTCCGACCACGTTACTGGTTCGCTTGTTAGTTTCCCAGTAATCCGTATGCCCCCCTTACAGTATGGTGCTTAGCAAGATATTGACGGTTGCTCAGCGGGTTGTGGTTGCTGGCGTAACATTGTGGCAGTAACTGAAGGTTAACATTTTCAGCTTTTTTGCTCCACTCATTATTTGAGAGGTGCTGCCATTTCTCTGGGCCTCACAGGAATTTATTTTAGTGTGGTTTAGCTCTCACCTCAATTTGTTTAGCTCCAGCTCCCGGTGCACAACGTGCTCACGGAGCCTGTAAGCATGACCAGTGTTGTCTGCTCCACTGGATATGTTACGCTGTTCGCATGCCGCATAGTTTACTGCAGACGCTAAGGTGCTTCCTGTAATTTTTGTCTTACTGTGCAGCGAAGATCTTTTAAACTGATTGCTTAGAACTTTCTTGGCGATACCTGTTTAATACAGCCTGTTTAACCCAATTCGACTCGTAGTGTCACGTGGTACTTGCTTTTACATGGTAATTGCTTCAAGGTACATTGGAATTAGCGCTCATAAAAAAGCCTGCAGTTCAACTGCGAACATGAAATTTAATCAACTTTCCAGTTGATTCCAGTCGCCAAATAAGTCCCTGGTATGAGGATTTTTTAAAAATGAGTGAATTTGTGCTTGAAACAGGTTGCAAGAACGAAAGAATAGGTAAGAAGTTCTAAATTAGTATATTGCTACCCTGAGAATGTCAATTGTGTTGTATATAGTAGTCGCAAACCATATGGAGATAGCTTTCGCACCTTTTTAAATAAATGTTCGCCAACTCCCTGTAAACTGGTTGATTTAGTTTGTCAGCGTAGTATACCAGTGCAGTCTGCTGTTAAATGAAGTGGTTTAAATCAATGGTACCCCCCGAATACAGGTGGAGCTCATAAGGAACGCTAGTTTTAGATTAGTATTGGGTGGGTAAATAAGGTTTAATTCCTCTTTTCAGATGCATTGGCCAGATCACAGGATGTTATGCAACGATAAAATCTTCATCGACAATGCATGTGACAGGCATGCAGTTATGAGTTGTGAGAATCTTATGCAGCAGCCTAACCCACCAGCAGTTCTAGTTTGGCTCATGCCACCACGCGGCGTATATACATAGAGGATAAGATTAGAGGCGGACACACCTTTGTAACATAAATTTTGCCCGCGACACAAAATTTATCACATCCTGTGACTTGAACGGTAATGTTTGTACTTGGTAGCAGCATTAAAAAAACTAATTCTGAATACATTTGTTATGTATTTTGTTATGTTAGATGTATAATAGCATATTTATAACCATTCCATATTGAGCACTCAATCATCGAATTATCTGGAGAAGCCACTACCATGTGAAGTGTATACCGCTATGTATTTCAATGTTGACGCATGCTATTTCAGAACGCTTTCATGCGATTTGTGAGTGCAACGAAGAAAACGCCGCTGCTTCGGATAAAAAAAAGTATCTGAGAAGGCTGCAGAAAGTGACCACGCTTCCAGCAACCCAATCCCCTGTCCTGACGCACTTCTTGAACAGAAGGTGAGAATTTCATTTTTCACAGGCCTTGTTAAAACATTGCCTGACAACATGTTAGTTACCTCTGTGGTGAAAGTGCCAGTTGACGATATTACACTTATAGGCAACCACCTGCTACTTCTCACATTGGTAAACCATATTTCGGCAGGCAAAGTCACATACAGGTACTCAGGGTTGCACTGGCTTTCCGTCCACGCATTTATGCCTATTGACTGCAGCTGTGGCAGACATGGAATGTAAGGAATGCCTGTGCTGCTGCTCAGTTTGGAAGCTGCACTTGCCCAAAGAAATGTGATATTCTAAAATGAAAATGCTTTATTGGTTCACTGCCTTTCTGTGTTGTACGCCAGTATCATTTCCTTAGGTTCTAGCTTCCAGACAGGAGGATTTTGTATTTATTTCGTTGATGAGCTGCTTGCCCTCTCTTGAACTGTGCTATCAATTTTCATTGATGTGGATAAATTTTCTGCAATGAGGTGTAATGCATTTCGCCATTTGAAGTGTTAACGTCAGGTGGTGGTGGTGGTGGTCAAAACATTTATTAACCATTAAATGGTTATAGAGAGGTGAGGTGATTGGGGTACTAGGTGGAGCCCCTATTCCAGAGCGCCATTGGCAAGCAACGCCGCCCGCGTCCGTTGAACCAGGGCCTTTTGGGCCTTGAGGTCTTGACAGCTGAGCAGGGCCGCCTCCCAGTCCTCTCTCGTTGGGTTGGGGTTGGGGGGGGATAGATGGGTTTAATAGGCACGCCCAGACTATGTGGAAGGTGTCAGCCACCTCTCCACAGAACTGGCACGTGCCATCAAAGGAAGGATTGAAATGTTGTAGCACCGCCGGGCACAGTACAGTGTTTGTAAAAAGTTTTATAAGGAGGCGCTCGTCAGCGCGATTCAGTCCCTTACAAGGGTCCGGATAGCGCCGGTGCTCCTCCTTGTAGTAATTGGTGATGTCTTTGAATGAAAGGGCCGAATTGTCTGATTGGGAGTAGGCTTCCAAAGACAGGGAGATAGCCCGGGAAGAGAGTGCGCGGGCGGCCTGATCGGCCTGTTCGTTTCCCTGGAGTCCCTGGTGACCGGGGGGCCCAAACCAGATTACGCGGAGTTGGATCTACGTATCGGCAGCTAGGTTGCAGTATGCGCTGAGCAAGTGGGGGAGCCCACCCTAGCCCATAGTTCCGACAGGCCCCTCGCGAGTCGGTGATGATGTGTTTCGATGAGGGATAGGTGAGAGCCAGAGCGATGGCAATCTCCTCCGCGTGTGTTGCGCTGTAAGCTTTGAAAGTGAGCCCGTTTACTACGTTTGTGTCGTGTACGACAGCGGCCGTATACCACCCCCCGTGGTGTGGGCCGGCAACGTCCACGTAGCACACATGTTGTTGTTGACCAAAGTGTCGCTGCAACGCTTCCGCACGCGCCTGGCGGCGACCGCTGTGGTCTTCTCTGGACATGTTGCGGGGAAGTGGTCGGACCCGGAGGGCGCGTCTCCAAGGCTCTGGCACTCTCACCCTTTCCTCAGGCGTTTTTTTCATTGATGTTACTATATGTGGTTTGTCACAAGCCCGTAAACATAGCTTATTTTATTATCCATGCTTTGCTAATGTGTACAGTTCTTTATTTTGCGGCTTTGCTTTTTTGCATAGGCAATTGAGGACATGGTCACAGATCCCTTTTGTATGGACCTTGGGGGAATAAAAATGCTTTTGACCGCAACTGCTGAGGCCCGCAGCTCCAGTGCACCTGAGGATTTGCCATCATACATTTTTCATCCTTACGTGGTAATATCGCTCATGTTTTTCAAATCGTGTGGGTCTGCTCTGTAAGGTTAAGAGTGTTTTATTTTGTAAGCTGTAATGTATGTTTAGTCAGCTGTGCTCTGTAGTATTTGACAAATGATAAAAAGTGAGTGGTCATTTACACAGACTGGCTCGCACTTTATAAGCTTTAACACTGGTGATAAGGCATTGTTATAACAATGAATGTTGCAAGATCTCTTCGAAGTCAAGATGAATTTAGAATCAACTCTGCTGCTTGAGTAGTTGTGTGAAGGTGATATTTTCTCCCATCTTATAGTTCAGCAGAATTAAAGTATTTGAAGCTATCCTAGGGCCTTTTTTTGTTTTGAGTGGGCCATAAAGTTTTAGTCAATGTACATTTCTTTCAGCTTGCTTTTGAAGAAGAAATAAGGTTTAGAGACGCAGTGGAGGCTATGGAGGCCAAGCTAAGAAAAATGCAAGAGATTTTGGACCCGGGAAGTCTCATGGGACTTGAAGAATTTGTTTGACCCAAGAAGGCCGATGCTGCGGTTTTTACTACAGTAAGACGGCACTTTCTCTTCTCTTGAATGGAAAGGGAATGATAAAAAACATGAGGGATTTAGTTCTGTACTCAAAATACCGAAAAAAGTATGGAAAGGTGGATTGAAATCAGACTTTTTAAATCGTGTTTTACCTGTAAGTTATGTTAAGCGTCATAAAACTGGAAAGCACAATATGGAGTAAGGAGGACATTTATTTGTAGTGGGAAGGTGCATGAAGTATGAAGTGCACAAAGATAAATATATTGTTTGGTTGGTAACTGAAAATCCCTCAAGGCTGGAAAAACTGATCGATGCTCAGGTCATTAAACCAGAAAAGCGTAATGCTTTTCCCAGAAATAAAGCAGCGATTCAATTCACACTAAGCAATCGTCAATGTGCCATGCTCACTAAATTTTTCTGCTCAGTGGCACCTTTTGCAGGTTTGACAGAAAGGAAACCAAGAAATCATAGTGAAATAAATTATTAGTTTTATAAAAAGGCTATCACCACGAACACCAATACCTAAAGCTAGTGTTTAGTTAAGATTTGCTGCTTCTCTTTTCCTTAAAGGCACAAGAAATTGGCAACAGGTCTCCACCAGGCCCATGCATTTTGAAAGAGAATGGCAACTGCAAGATTGCCTGCAAGGAAAACATTGTGGCATTACCACCTGCATCATCACCAGCGAAGGCAGTCATCCTCCTGTTGACTGTATATTAAATGCGAAGCATTTCTTAGCGAACTTCGGCGAGTTTGAGCGTATCTATCTATCTATCTATCTATCTATCTATCTATCTATCTATCTATCTATCTATCTATCTATCTATCTATCTATCTATCTATCTATCTATCTATCTATCTATCTATCTATCTATCTATCTATCTATCTATCTATCTATCTATCTATCTATCTATCTATCTATCTATCTATCTATCTATCTATCTATCTATCTAGCCGCCTACGACTTTGTGCTCTCCTGGCCGTATCATTAATGGGATTTGTACAAAATTTTTTATGACATAACATGACTGTATGACGAACATAAATAGCTGGTCATATCATGAAAATCATGACTAACTTGTCATGAAAATAATGATTTACATGCCACGTTCATGGCGCGCTCGCGGCCGTTTCGTTAGCTTGATATACAGCAAATTTGGGATTCAGTGACATTACTGTATGACGAACATAAATGACAAGTGGTAATATGAAAATCATGACTTGTCATGTACGACATGACTTGCATTCCACGCTCATGGCGCGCTCGCGGCCGTTTGGTTAGCTTGATATACACCAAATTTGGTATTTAGGGACATGACTGTATGACGAACATAAATGGCTGGTCATATCATGAAAATCATGACTAACTTGTCATGAAAAGTATGATTTACATGCCACGCTCATGGCGCGCTCGCGGCCGTTTCGTTAGCTTGAGATACACCAAATTTGGTATTGAGTGACATGACTGTATGACGAACATAAATGACAAGTGGTAATATGGAAATCATGACTTCATGAGCGACATGACTTGCATTCCACGCTCATGGCGCGCTCGCGGCCGTTTCGTTAGCTTGAGATACACGAAATTTGGTATTGAGTGACATGACTGTATAAAGAACATAAGTGGCAGGTGGTAACATGAAAATCTTGGCATGCATGTCATCTACAATGCCATTTACATGCCACGCTCATGGTGCGCTTGCGTCCAGTTCGCTAGCTTGACATACACCAAAATTGGTATATCGCGACGTGACTGTATGACGAACACAAATGACACGTCGTAACATGTAAAACATGACATGGAAATTATGTAAAGCATGATTTGCTCCTTCCTGGCTGCTTCGCATTACATCGATTCCCACAGTGCGTGGGAACTGCCGGCTTTTTTTATTTTAAACCTGTCATACCCATACGCTTTTCAACAGTTTTTGGGACTTGTGCAGACAGTTTTTGTAAAGGGTGAGTCATTTCACAGTGGCTTGATGTCGTTAAGTTAAAGTCTCTGTTGAAAACCTGAAGCGGTCAGGCCTAATATTAACGTGCTAAATGTTGAGCTGTAACACAGAGGTCGTGACTTCTTGTAGAATTTTTTATCACCAAGGCGAAGTGCCGGCTGTAGGCTGTAGGTTTCATGGCTGGCTTTTTTAAAGATATATTGTATTTTTCAAGGTTAAGTTTGGTTATTCAAAGATTTCTCACTTGTTTTGCAGAGACTCTATATATTTCGTTGTTGCCTTGTTGACTATTTAAAATGTGTAACATTTTTCCAGATATATTTGGGGCATTATATTTTATTAACATATACACGAGCTTTCATGGCAGTGTTTGGGATGACTTATCCCAAACTACACAATGCTGGGTCATGTAACCTGCCTGGAGTGCGAGGCTTTTTCAGGGGCTGATAAAGTGTTTTGGTCACGATTAGCTTTGTATTATATGTACAACTGTGATCTGCCAACTGTATTGTTTCTAGTGTTCATGTTTTTGTTGCGATATTTGCCACATGCTACTGTGAAGTTTTCCTGTGCAAATGTTTCATTCTTTATATTGGCTTGCACTGATTTTCTCGTTAATAACTCATCCACTACATTCCTTTTTTTTTCTTGTCTTAATTCAACCCTGTCAGCCCATTCTTTTATGCATTTTTCGTATAATTCTTAGAGTACTGATTTCTTTTTAAATGGGGATGCGTAAACTCAGTAAATGGCAGATGGGTACTTGCGCATTTGAGTTACTTTATTTGCTGTGATAAGCCGGCATTTTTATAGCATTGCTTATTGTTCCTTTTTTCCATAGCCGATGTACAAGTTTATTTGCATGGGCTACACTTATGTTCCGGGCAATTTTTATTACCAAATCTTTTTCATATAGGGGCATACGCGTGAATGCACTTAATGCCTAGTTTCTTTTATTTATGGCATTTGTTCCTTGTTGACTCGTCATTTTCTATGAAATTGGAAACGAACATGTCTTCAGTGTACACAATACTGCCCCTCAATAAAGTTTACTCATTTTGAAAACGAATGTAATAATTTGTTTCATTTATGTACCTTGTTTCTTTTACATGCAGCTAAATGCCAGAACAGGATTCGGCAGGCAAAGCCAAGGTTTCCACTCTTTCATTCCAGCTACCTCAAACCAACTTTTATATAGAACTGCGCTCTAATAGGGAACTGTTGAGAACTCGGAGACCACACTGCTGCTAAAATTTCTACTTTCCAATTGTTGGTATCAGCGCAGGCCACATGCCAAGCCAGCTTGGCATATGACCTCAATTTGTACTGACAGGGGAAAGCAAAAATATTGCAGAAGTGTGAATCCATAGACAGCTTCCTAACTCTCTATTAGAACATTGCTTTATATAAAAGCAGGTCTGAAAGTACCTGAAACGGCATACCGGATATAGCCATTACTATTTTATGTGGATCAGCGTTCCAGTAATTGAAACAACCCTTTTATTTGGAACAGGGTTCCATATACTCTTATGTGGAACAACGATCCACAAAATTATTCAGTAAAAATAAGTGGGGCACTGTTCCATCTATTTTTGAAAGTATGTGGAACGCAGTTCCAAATATACAGCTGGAACTTTTTTGCAAAAAAGTTGCAGCTACTAAGTGAATCTTATGTGGATCCAGATTAAGAGTGTAGCAGGACTGTTAAATACGGAGCTTTTTATTTGGGCCACCTTGTGCCCGTAAAATGAAAGGTCAAGGACAAGCAATTCAAGAGTTGCACTGACAGCTGCGGGAACGGCGTTGGCCGTCGAGTACTCTGATATGCTGCAAGGCGCGTCGGCATTATACATGCTGCATGGAGCATTCGGGTGTTATCGCTTGGGGGCTACGCTAGTTCAATAATAATAATAATAATAATAATAATAATAATAATAATAATAATAATAATAATAATAATAATTTATTTATTTAACGTGCCCAGGAACAACCATAAGGTCTTTGTGCAGGCGCACGCAGAATTAAAAAAAACAATACAATGCAGACAGTCGTCAGAAACAGACAGCAAATAAAAAGAGCGACAACGCATAGGCAAAAATAAATCAACGCAAAGGGGGAAGAGTAAAAAAAATAGGCAGAACCCAAGTACCATGGGAATCGATGGTATGCGAAGCATCCGGAGGTAAGGTTGTAATTTTTTTTTGGGCGAAACGATATGAAATGACGCTAAAGATATGTACAATTGTTGCACGCACAGACATGTTGAAGAGTCGCATATGTTTCATATAACCAGTTCTTTACATTTGTGTAACGATGCCTACAGAAACATGAGTATTGCCAACACCAGAAGCCGTAAGCTGATATATTGAGCTTGTGCTTGCAAGGATGGTAGCCTTGGATAGTGCTACGTAAAGCAACGACCGTGGATGGCGCTTAATTATACAACAGACGTTAATCCGACATGACTCCTTGGTCATAGTACGTATGTCATGTTTATAAAATTAGATAGCGAGCACTGCAACCCCAATATACGTTTCACCAACATTAAGCCTGCATAGGGTGTTCTGCCAAAGCAGTTTCGAGATCTGACGTGGCTCTGTGGTAGAATGCTTGATTGGCACACAGACTGCTTGGGTTCGATTCCTGCGGGGACTCTTATTTCTATTCTTTGTATTCCTGGTGTCAACGCCACCGATGTCCGTTTTTCTTAACGCTGTCGCCTTTAAATTACCAGTGTCAACGCCACCGATGTCAGTTTCTCTTAACGCTATCGCATGTAAGTTACCAATGCCTGTTCTCGCTGTGCCTGGGTAGATAAAAATTGTCTACGTCCGGTGGCACATACCCGCATTCCGCGGCCCGTGGTATACGGATATGAGCCACACGTGTCTGGAGAATTGAGTTTGACGACGTACGCGACGGGATTTTCAGGTTATTAATGTCCTGACCAGCCGGACATATTCGTCAATATCTCTTACCCTCCCATACAAATTTTGGTCTACCCCAAGTTAAGGAGGCTATCACGAGATTACCCAGACGTAGGCGGCTAGATAGATAGATAGATACGCAGATGGAAACGCAAAAGTGCTTACAGTACGCAAAGAAATGTTTCGCATTTAAAAGACAACACGAGAATCATGGAGTGGGAGAGAAACGTAATGTGGAATATAGACAACTATGCGGAAGGCTTCCTGAAAGACGGAAAAAAGAAGAATTTATACACTGTGCAAAACTATGGGAAGACAGTGCATAGCTCTGATAAAAACAATGACTGTGGACAATGAAAAACATCAAGATCAAGAAGTTAACATTATAGAGACATTGTATTCTGTGAACGGTAGAGTGTTGGAGGAAGCTGGAAGGTACATGAAACGGTCGATTCTCTCTGGTTAACTTACGCGGTATTCGAAAATTAATACAACTGAGAAGTAAAGAGCAGGATATCATACGATGAACTAGATTGTAAAGAAATAACAGGTCAACGCGATTTCGTCGACAGCAAAGTGATGGTAATGATAATAATCCAGCAGTCTTAGAACAAGACCCAGAGTCATTTCCAGCTAAACGATGGTTGTAAATGCTTAGGAATTTTTTCTGCACTCGCTCAATGGCGTTACTTCTGGATTTAGCAACGCCATTCCAGATCACAGACGCATACTCAAGTTGACGAAGACATATTGCGGTGTACAATTTGTGGAAGGCTGTAGGACAACTGAATTCTCGAGAGATTCTGCAAACACAGCCGAGAGAACGAAGGCCCCCGCATGGCAGCACATTTAGTGAGAGGAGAAAAATTTAACATGCTATCAAGAACAACACCAAGGTCACTGATCTCATAAACCTTACATAACGAAACGGTACTGACAGAGTATGGAAACGACACGATAGATGTTTTGCGCGATATACTCATGAATTTGGTCTTTGAGGTATTCAGGGAAAGGTTATTGTCGTTATACCATTCGGAGAAAGAACACAGATCTGACTGCAGCAAGCGACAGTCGTTAATTGAATGAATTTCCTTAAATATCTTGAATGTCATCGGCGTACAAGAGAAAAGAAGAATAACGAATTGCAAAAGAAACATCATTAACGTAAATTAAAAAATAAGAGTGGGCCTAATACCGACCCTTGAGGGACCCCACTAGTCACTTTGTATAAGGAAGAGGGTTGGCCATTTACGGCAACATAGCATGATCTATTAAGCAGATAGCTATGTAGGATATTCACAATAGACGAGTCAACATCAAAGTGTGCAAGTTTAACCAGCATCAGTGAGTGGCTGACTACGTCAAAAGCCTTGCTCAGGTCACAGTAGACTACGTCAACCTGTCCTCTCTGAGAAATAGGTGAGGAGATCTGAGTCATGAAACTGGCAAGATTTGTGGTAGTTGAGCGGCCAGCGAGAAAGCAGTGTTGATTAGGGATCAATGAATTTTTCACGCTAGAATACAATACACAACCCCGGACCAGGACGAATTTTTTCGGCAACTAAGAAGCTTTTCTTTCTGAGAAATCCGTATGGATTTCCTTGTGGCTTCGTGCTACAGACGGGTGGTTGTCTATTTTCCCTTTCTTAACCCTTCCGCCACCTTGCGGGATTCCGCAGAACTCATTTGCAATAGAATACAATATGTTGTGAAGAGCCAGCTCAAATATCTTTGATATGGCACACAGTAGAGAAATCGGGCGATAATTAGAAACATAAGTTTTGGTTCCCGACTTAAATACTGGAAAAACACGCACAGTTTTCCACCTGCTGGGAAATGTGGTAGTTTTCAGACACTTATTAAATATAGTAGTGAGTACTGGGGCAAATATTCTACCGTAAGCCTTTAGTATGGCGGAGGGGATGCCATCTGGGCCACATGATAAGAACGGTTTCAATAGCTTATTGCATGAGCAGATGAGATTTTCATCCAGCGACAAACAACTAGATGTGCTAACTGCCTTGGGCTGTTGTCCGATCTCAGTGCTAGAGTCTGAGGCATTATAAACGGATGATAAATGCGTGGCAAAACAGTCAGCAATAGCGTGCACTTCAACACCGCTTGAGTCGAATAGTCTGAAGGACTCCTCCCTTTTACTAGACCGTTTGCGTACATACTTTTAAAACTCAGCCGGCCTGTCAGAAGAGTTTTTTCTAATAATTCAATATATGAACTGTGGTCCCGTTTATATAGGCGTTTAGAAACAGTTCGAAAAAAACACTTTCTTCCACTCGCTGAATGGAGAACATTTAGCCTTCTTGTGCGCGCGATCTTTATGCTTCAGTGCACTTATAAGTTCAGATGAGAACCAGTGGGGGTATTTACGTTGTTTAGGTGTATATTGCGGAATAAAATTACGCATGCTGCTTAATACAAGCTCCGTAAACTGCTCAACTTGGTCATCAACACTTGGTTTGTCAGTAACCTATGACCAATCAACGGTGGACAAGTAATGATACAATCCCGTGTAGTCACCTCTCATGAAAGAAAATCTAGGAGACTGGTTAATGTGACTGCTGTAGCTTGTTGTTTCAGCGCATACAGATAATCTTACGTTAAGTGGTGGGTGAAATTTGTCGGGACGGACAAGAGAGATGTCGGAGCGTGAAACTTCAACGGGTTGATCGTTTGAAAGACAGAGGTCTAAGACATTGCCTCTGCAATTGACGACTGTGTTATGCTGCAGTGGGGAATTAAACACCTGAAAATCCAAGAGCAGGCTGCACTTTTTCTCTATGAAATGATTATAATGAGAGAAGGAAAGCGTGCCCCAGTCATATCCAGGCGCATTGAATAATTCCAGGCACATTGAAGATATCACAAGTTTAATGGAAGACATGTCATCATGAAACGAAGCAGGGGAAATGCTGGGCGGTAAATAGAAACATCCAATCAACAATTTTTCCCGGCGCTCAAGGCTTATTTCTAACAAGATCGATTCTTAGAAAGATTCCAGGTCTTTCCGTCTAACGGATCTCAGCGAGTTGTCAATGGCAATCAGCACGCCACCGCCTTTCTGTTTGGTGTCATTGAAATCTCGGTCACTGCGGAAGGTGGTAAAGGTGGGGGGAAAAAGTCAGATGAGAAAATTTCAGGGCCCAGCCATGTTTCAGAAATAGCAATAATGGGAAAAGAAGACGAAAGAACATTACAGAAAAACTAATTGGTCTTGGTACGCAGACTACGAGCATTCTGGTAAAATATGTCTACGTTACACGGCACTTTCGACACTAGGCAGTAGCTCAGGGGGATGAAGCATGTCATCGCGCAGCACTCCACGAAAAGGCTTGAAGAGACATCCGAGAGGCCAAATCGAAGGGTCATTCAAGCTTTGTAATGTCTCCTCGTCAACCTCGATGTAGAATGAAGAATATGACTGAAATTTAGTTTGAAGCCGCCGGCAAGAGATGGGAGACAGATCCACTGAAGTAATATGATTTTTGATGTCCGCAGCAGTGGTGTCCGGGCTCAGTTTGGTAACAAAAAAGTCACAGTTTCGCCACTAGGGCGAAGCAATGAATGCGATAGCAAGAAATTAGTTTGTCACACGAAGAACGACCAGCAGCTCGATACTAGCAACGCGCCGCCGCAGCACAAAGAAGGACGCTCGAAAAGGACGCATAGGTATACACAGGACAAGCGTGACAGACAGACAGACAGAGAACTTTATTGAGGTCCTGAGGAACTGCGTTGTAACACCCCCCTTTTAGGGGGGAATCCGTAGCAGTCGCGGGCCGCTCCCACGTAGGGACCGGAAGACCGTGGCCTTCCGCCCTCTCGCAGGCCCTCTGGACAGCCCGAAGTTGAACCGAGAGGTCACCGCTGTTTAGGGCTTCCTTCCAGTCCTCTTCTTTGTTAAACTCTGCGTCACGTAACACAGGACATTGCCAGAGCATATCAGTTAAT
Organism: Rhipicephalus appendiculatus; assembly: GCA_030522465.1. Classification (NCBI taxonomy): domain Eukaryota; kingdom Metazoa; phylum Arthropoda; class Arachnida; order Ixodida; family Ixodidae; genus Rhipicephalus; species Rhipicephalus appendiculatus. The sequence goes on along the minus strand of JALIZH010021166.1, from coordinate 8,766 downwards.
GAGCAATACGCCTCTCCGCAGTCCGGGCAATGTGGTTCCATGTTGGGCAAGAAGTGACTGAACCTGCCCCGCGAAGGGAAAGACCCCGTTTGGAGCATCCTGAAGGCCGATGATTGCGGTCGAGTAAGTTTAGGATGAGGAAGTGGAAAGACCCTCCGAGAGAGATGATAATGTGTCATGACCTCGTGGAAAGTGAGTAGCGAATCCCTGAACCTTCCGGCGTCCCCGCCTGCGAATCCGCCGGAACCGCCGCGGTGAACGATACCTCGCGCACGGTCATGGGCAAACTCATTGGCGTTGGGGACATCGGGATGTACGTTGGCCCCCATGTGGGCTGGGAACCATGTTACGGTGTGAAACCCGGTAGCCCCCTCACAGCCGAGGATGGCCGCTGCCTCCCGTGAGATCGAGCCCGAGGCGAAAGCCCTAGCTGCGGAACGCGAGTCTGTAAAGACATTTGGACGCGATGGGTCCTTCATTGCTATGGCGATGGCGATTTGCTCAGCCACCGTTGCCGAAACCTGTCTAACCGAGGCAGAGCATAGCAGTGTGCCACTAGGATCAACCGAGACCACGGCGAAGCGATCAGAACGGCCGTACTGTGCTGCATCTACGAAGGTCGCGAGATGCGAACTGTTTGCAACTGATTTCAATAAAGAACGGGCCCGAGCTATGCGGCGCCCTACATTGTATTGTGGGTGGATATTACGAGGAAGTGGAGCTACCGCAAACGTGCCTCTGATCGAGGGTGGTAGAGTAACTTTACGCTGGTTAGTTTCCGTAGTGCCGCAGCCTATGGATTCCAGGATGCGCCTACCAGCCCGCGACGACGATAGTCGCACGACCTGAGCCATCTGCTGGGCCTCGATCACCTCCGAGAGGGAGTTATGCATGCCCAATTGTAGGAGCTTCTCGGTGCTGGTGTGGATAGGGAGGCCTAGAACTCGCTTTATGCTTTTGCGCATTAGTGTGTCAATTTTTGCCTCTTCCCTTTTGGACCAGTGCAACGCCGAAGCGACATAATTAATGTGGCTCATCAGAAATGAATGATAGAGTCGAAGGAGATTGCTCTCGCTCAGCCCACCTCTGCGGTTCGAGACCCTGAGTATGAGCCTAAGCACGTTCTCTGTCTTTGAGGTGATGCGGGCTATAGTCCGTGAGTTGCCACCCTTAGACTCCAGGTGAAGTCCAAGGACCCTGATCGAGTCCACCCTGGGAATTTTTTGCCCATCCCGTGTGTATAAAGCTATGGGAATCTGCTCTAAAGGAGTCAGGTTCCTCAGCCCTTTTCGGGTGGGTCTGTACAGGAGCAGCTCAGACTTGGCCGATGACAGACTCAGGCCCGAACCGTCCAGAAAGTTCTCCGTCATGCTTAGTGCCCGTTGAAGTGCCTGTTCTACCCCGGCGTCGGAGCCTCCCATGCACCACACGGTGATATCGTCCGCGTAGAGAGCATGGTTAACCCCGGGCACCGTAGCGAGTCGCTCCGAGAGGCCCTTCATGGCAATATTGAAGAGTAGAGGAGAGATAACTGCCCCCTGTGGGGTCCCTCTCGCTCCCAAGGTAAATTCCTCGGATTTGATTTGACCGATCTGGATGGTGGCCCTGCGATCCCTGAGAAAGGAGCTAACGTACGCGGGGAAACGTTGTCCTAGACCCATATCCGAAATCGCCTCAAGCAAAAACTTGTGCGAGATACTATCAAAAAGCTTTGGACAGGTCTAGAGCTAGGATGCCTCTAGTATCCCTGGTGTTGTTGTCAATAATTTGCCTCTTGATAAGGAGCATGACATCCTGTGTGGATAGTGCCGGTCTGAATCCTACCATATTGTGTGGAAATAGCTCTTTGCTTTCTATGTACTGGGATACCCGACGGTGAATCCCATGTTCGGCCACTTTGCCCACGCAGGACGTAAGCGAGATGGGTCGCATGTTCTCCGGCCCTAGAGGTTTGCCTGGCTTTGGGATGAGCACTACCGAAGCCGTCTTCCAGGATTCGGGGACGAGCCCCGTCTCCCAGATTTTGTTGACTTCCTCGGTTAGCTTTTCAATGGATTTGCCGTCCAAGTTACGTAAGAGTTTATTTGATATTCCATCCGGGCCCGGTGCAGAGCGCCCGTTGAGCCCGTGGAGGACCTCCCAAATTTCTGGTTCAGTGAAAGGTGCGTCCAGCTCCTCCACCGTTCCCCCGCGGTAACGCGGATAGTCCGCATCCCCGGAAGGGCCCAGCGGAAGGTAGCTGTCCGCTAACCTCTGCAGGAGGTCCTTTTCGGACACCCCCTTCGCTTTTTGGCTGTGAACGATTCTGTCGATAGCCAATCTCTGATTGCCCCTGGACTGTGACTCATCAAGTAATTGTTTGAGGAGGTTCCATTTGCCCCCCACTCTCATCTGGCCGTCAACCGAAGAACATACTTCATTCCACTGCTGTATGGACAGCTCAATACAGTAGGCTTCGATCTCGCGATTGAGCTCGGCAATTTTCTTTCGAAGTCTGCGGTTGAGTCTGCGTTCTCCAACGGGCTAGGATGGAATTCTTGGCCTCTAAGAGATGTGCGAGACGCGCATCCACCCGATCAACCTTCAGATCCGTTTTGACAACTTTGGTCGCAGCATTAGCATCCTCCTTGAGCCTTGCAAAGAGGCTCTCTAAACTGTCCTATTCATCCTGGTCTTCCTTTCGTAATTTACGAAAGGCATCCCAGTCTGTTACTTTAAATTCCCCTAGGGGTAGCTGCATGGACTGCTAGGGTAATAGCTACTATGAAGTGGTCACTACCTAGATTCTCTTGTAAGTTCTGCCACCCTGCTCCGGTGACGTTCTTGACGAACGCCAAGTCCGGAGTTGTGTCTCGAGCCACTGATGTGCCAATTCTCGTCGGGTATTGCGGATCGGTAATCAGGTCCAGAGAACAGTCCGATACCGCCTTTAGGAGATTGTTGCCCTTGGAGGATTGCCTAGGGTAGCCCCAAGCGTCGTGCGGAGCATTAAAGTCGCCCGCTATTACGATGGGGGCCCCCTGGCCAGATCCACCGCTTTTGCCATGATCGAAGCGAACGCCTGCCTGTTGTCCGACGGCGAGCTGTAAACATTCAGGAGGAATACGCTGTTTTTGAGCCAGCTATTGGGAATGATTTCGACCATAATAACCTCTGCCTTGGTTTTGCCAAGCTGTAGCTTGTGTTCTTGAAAGGAGCATTTTTTTGCGACCAAGGCTGCCAAACCTCGCTTTCCCTCCTCACGCATCGAGATGACTCGATAGCCCGGGAAAGTAAGCGCATCACCGAGAGTTTCCTGTAGCATAAGTACGTGCGGTTTGACCGCCTGAGAAGCAACAAAGTGTAGCAGCGGAGCCCTGCGTCTTTTGAAACTAGCACAGTTCCACTGCCAAACGACCAGCTCATTAGTGTTGCCCGCCATGATTACTGTTCTGACTTAGCCAATCCCTTGTCGGGTTGACTGTTACCACGCCTACAGGCGACTGTGCCCCTGCTCGGGCCTGTCGGAGGCGAGCTACCCGTAGCTAGCGCTGCCTGCGTACTTTCAAGAGATGACACCCTTTTAAGTAGGGCGGTCATGCTATCAGCCAGTTGTTTAATCGATTGCTGCATACTTTCTAAAGCCTTGCTGTTGGACTCGGTCTCCATAGCGTCCCACTCCGCTTCGGGGGGTGAGGCCCTACGTTTAACCGAGCGCGCCTGCGCGTCCCCTGGTGGGGGCGTCTGCTGTGTCTCACCTTGCGACGAGTAAGATTTGCGGAACGACTCAAGGTCAGCCCTCAGCTGATGAAGCTCTGCCTTAAGGCAAGCATTCTCTTGTATCAACTTAGCGACCCGGGGGTCTTCCCTATGCTCTGGCAATGGTGCCTGAGTTACCTCTCGTGGCGGCGCCGCTGACTTCGGCTTGGCACGATCCGCCCAGGTAGGCTCTTTCTGGATCCGCACCCGGGAGTGAGAGCGGCCCCTGGAGCTGCTGCTCCGGCGGCCAGCTGGCGTGACGGAACGCCCCCGCCTGGGAGTACTTGACACGCTGGAATCCCGTGACCGGCTCTCCTGGGCCAGCTGCTGAGTCTTTTGGCGCGCTTTCGGCGCCGTCGTCTTCTCCGTCGCACGACGTAAGGAACTTGAAAGCGTTCTTTGCACGTTCTGTCCGCCGTGGGATGCGGTCCTCCGCAAAGGGCACATTTTGGCGAGCACTGGTGATCATCGGATGGAGAGGCGAGCCCACAGCCCCTGCACACCCTCTTGTTAGGGTTAGGGGCAAACGTCAGCCCTGTGTCCAAGGCCTCCACACGCGTAACACACGTCATTTTGGCGCTTGTAGAGCGTGCAGCGCAGCAAGCTAACACCGCACATGACGTAGTTGGGCACCTTCATGCCGTCGAAAAGCACTACCACCGTGGTGGTGTTCTTGATCCTCTTGGCTTCTAGAGCGTTCGGATTTCTCTGATTGACGATCATTGCTTGTAGCTGGGCCTCGCTGACGTCAGCGTCCACTCCTCGACTGACTCCTTTGCAGGTGTTATCGGGGGCCGCCATATATGCCGCCACATGGTACATTCCTTCGCTTATCCGGATCTGCTGGATCCCTGCGTAGGCGTTTGCGTTCTTCTTCTCCGGTGTGGAAATGACGAGAATGTTCTGGGCGATGTTTGGGCAAACGATGTCTCCTTCGGTCTCTGCCGGGGCTAGAGCAGCCGCCATGGCAAGAGCCTGTGCGAGCCTTATTTGGCTGACTTTCCTGACGTCAAGTCCGTCCCTCGGCCGGACGATAATTCGTATGTGGTCCCTCGGCAGCCGGGGAAGCCTTGATGCAGCTGCGAGGCGCTTCATCGCACCTTGCGGGGTTGCCGTGCGGCGGCCTCCCTTCGAGCCCACATGTGATGCGTTGCCCGCTGAAACTGGCGTTTCTACACGAGCTTTCTTGTTCCTGCCCAGTGCTGTCGTCCATCCCGGGCAATTCGCTTCGTCGTCAGAGATTCCCTCTCCGTCCACCATCACTACTTCGGGCATGTTGCCCCTCTTCTCTCGCGCCTCGCCGTCGACGCTAGCCCGATAGGGCTAGCCGAGCCGCGGCGCGTTCCACACGAAAAGTTCCAATAATTCGGCAAAAGGACCACTCACCGAAAAGAGTCCGGTATCGACGCGATCCTCAGAAGAAACTACGTCGAATGAAACGCAGCTTGACCACAGGAACCACAAAAATCGGAACGAAAACATTTACAGAAACGGGAGCCGATCTTCTCGCGTCCGCACTGGTCAGCGCCCCCCAGCGTTCCGCCCGGACAAGCGTGAACTAACAACTGTCGCAGTTGTTACGTGTTTGTATTTGAGCAACGCGCTGCGAGTGTAATCCACAATGCAGAAGCCGACGCTGTTGTTGTTGTTGCCTCTGACATGGCTCAACCCCCCTCAGGGGGGATTGGCCAAGGATTGATTATGTGATACTCTTTTGACTTTTCGACGCTGTTTGATACTTCTTTTTCTTTTAAACTGCGGCACGTGGAATGACCCCTCTGCGTCTCCTGCCACGCGGTGGCGTCTGACGCCATGTGTGCCCGGTGTTCTTTTTTTTCCTTCTACATCATAAGTGGTACAGAAGGGAGCCACTTTTTTTGTGCACATCTCAAGAGCAGTTTTCAATTGGAAAGAAACTGTAAAAGCGTTGCGTGATAGAAAACACGCTCAAGCTGTTCCGAGATCTGCGTACCGCGAGCGGCAAATGGCGCATATGAATAGCTCGCCGTTATATCGCTGGCACGAGCATGGCGTGTGGAGAAAGACGAAGACGCCGTTCGGAACGGTTGCGTTTTTGATGTTCTCCGCTACAAAGGATCAATCGGCTTCAAGCCGAGGTGCTGCTCAGGCTTCTACCAGCAGTAATGAGTACCGTATCGTCCTGCCCCGTCTTCCCACCAGTAAGCTCGTCGCTGACTCCGTTTTTTCTGCACGCAGACCTTGCTGGTCGTCCATACTGTGCGCAGGACTTTCGAGATGCCCTCCGGAATATCATAGACCTTGCAGACGTATCCTCCATTGGACAGTTTCAAATGTCACATGTTTGGCTGGTTACTTGCAGGACCGATATTTAAAGTGAACATCGTAACATGTGGTGAATTTCTAGTCCGAGGCCGCAGGTGTGTCGTGATAGACCCTGAGCCCACGGAAGTTAAGATGAAGCTATTATGGCACCCTGAACGCCTGGAAGATGCTTATGTGCATGAAGCCCTTCAACCATTCGGAAAGATAAAGTTAATTTCAGCGGAAACTTGGAGGGTGGCAGAAATGGAACAGATGCGCACCCTTAGCCGAGACATCGTACTAACATTAGCTGACGGAGTCCGTGTCTCTGACTGACATCCCACATCTACTCTCGGTTTGCGGTCTGCAAAGCCTAGTGCTGATTCCTGGCAGACCACCTCGATGCTTGCGCTGCAACCGAGTAGGACCCATTCGTCGACACTGCCGGACACCACGCTGCGACGATTGTCGGCGCTTTGGACATACGGCTGAAGAATGTGTAGCGACGTATGCCATAAACTGCGGCACCGCATGCGACCACCTGAGGATGCTCTTCAAGAACACATCATGGACGCTACGGAAGTCCTCGACGCAACCGGAGACCTTCCACGAGCTGTGGCCACTGAGCCTTGTGTGGTCGACAATGAAGCAGGTAGTGACCGTGCCGGAGCGGAGAAATCTGGACCAGCGTCAAGCAACGCGAATGTGACAGGCAATGACGAGAAGCAAGTGGTCCCTGCACCTGAACCTGTGGTGACTTAGAAGGAAAGCCTCGGCGGTAATGCTTATCCAGAAACACCACAAGAGAAAATGACTGCCGCCGATGTGCGAGGATCCACCGATGAATCTTTCAGTAAGCGCCCTGCATCGCAAAACCCCGAGACGAGCGAAGAAAGTGACTCGGCGGTTGGCCCCTAGGCAGTCACGTCGTCGGAGACCTTCAAAGCACGCAGGAAAGGGCAGACGCTCACGATCAAGGAGGCCTGGTGCTAGTGACGGGGAGCATTCGCGCGCCCCTTCTCCACCAGACCGGCGTATGCAACTCTGATAAAAGTTTGTATAGACGTCATGGCGCAGCCCCAGAAAGTCACCTTTGCGACGGTCAACGTTTGCGGACTACGATCCAAGCAGAAGCAGCTGCAGCTCCGCCGTTTGCTGTTCAGCCGACACCTCGACATCATCGCCGTACAAGAAACGAAGATTGAGAGTGAAGTGGATACGGAGAGGGCCTTGCGGCCATATCTCTCCGTATTTGATGTATTTGTGTCGCATGCTGTGGGCCTTTCGGCGGGCTGCCTTTTGTTTCTTAGGAAGAGTTTACCATATTCTTCTATAGCTTACAGTGTTGACGAAGAGGGGCGACTTATACAATGTGATCTTATGTTGTATGGTTTGCCGTGGCGCCTAATTAACGTATATGCTTTTAGTGATACACCACGTCGCACTAGTTTCTTTGAAAGTTTGGCCACCTTGCTAGAGTCTGACCGTAACGTTTTGCTTATGGGAGATTTCAACTGTGTGTGTAATCCATCCAATCGTACTGGGCTTAGCCGCAGTGACAGGAGTGCTGAAGTGCTCTCTCTGATAGTTGAAAATGCCGGGCTTGTTGACATAGGGACACTGAATAGCTTACCATCATATACACATGCACAAGGTAGCACTCATACGCGACTCGATCGCATTTATATTTCAGCGCCTCTTGTTTCCCGTTACCTAACGTGCACAACGGAACTTATTTCGTTCTCGGATCATTGCATTGTTGTGGGACAAATTGGCAACAAAATTCGATCAGATTTCAGGCCACAGTGGGCATTCTGGAAACTCAACTCTTCAGTTGTGAGTGACCAGGGAGTTTACTGCGCGCGTACGTGTAGCACTGAAGAGTTGTTTATCAGCTGATATGCCTTTGTTGGCCTCTTGGGAACTTTTCAAACAAGAAGTTCGGGCAGTAGCGCTATAGAAATCGGGTCTGTGAGGGTTTTTACAGAAAATTAGAACAACAGACGTTACTAAAAACTCCTCATAACCTATACGAATTGGAGTGTGAGATGCCTGGTTCTTATACAGATGAAATTGCTAATGCCAAATATGCACTCCAGTGGTAGGAGGCCATGCGCTACAGAGGTGCCCGTGTTCGATCTCGCAATAATCGTACTTCACATTCCGAGGAGCCCACACGCAAGAATCAAATTTATACCAGATTTATATTCGCAAGGGTCATTGGTGACTAATACAAGTGAAATCATATCGGAATTTGAAGCCTACTACAAAACATTGTTGAGCGGCTTTTCTGAAAAACAAAACGAAGATCTCGTAACGCAGTTTCTGTCATATGTGAAGCCCCTTAACTGACGAAGAGAGTGAGTTTATCAGTGGGCCGATCACTTTAAAAGAAATAGAACTCGCCCTTAACCAATTACCGGTGTCAAAAACCCCAGGATCCGACGGAATTTCGGGCGAGTTTTATAAAAGCTTTAAATCGTTATTATGCCCGGTAGTGCTCAATATTTTTAAACTGAGTATGAATCTGGGAACCCTTCCTCGATCTTTTACAAAAAGTCACACTGTACTAATTCCAAAATACTCGGACAGAGAAAAGCTTCGTCATGTTGATGGCTACAGACCGATTACACTGTGTAACGTCGACTATAAAATTTTTGCAAAAGTACTATCAAAGAGGCTACAATTTGCAATTTCGATACTTATTGGTGCTCACCAGACTTGCGGTTTGAAAGGTCGCTCAAT
>JALIZH010021165.1:0-17485 GCA_030522465.1 Rhipicephalus appendiculatus | reverse complement strand
TGTATAGCTTGCAATAACAATAGAGAAAATTCGGACCCATAGTGGGGGTGCAGGTTATTCAAAAATTTCGTGTTCGCTTCCGGGCACTGGTTCACAGTAATGTAACGAAGGCAGCTCTTCATGACACTACACGGGGATTTCTTTTTCTTTTTTTGCCAGTTTTTATTCTTTCGCGGACAGCAGGTTGGTGGTGCTATACTCGGCGACAACTTATCTTGACATTGGAGCGAAAGCTACGGAGGCGGGGCTTCCACACATTCGTGTTGCTCCGCAAGTAGTTCGGCAGCTTGCGGCTGATTTCGGTTTTGCTCGCTCGCATCGTTAAAGGGGCCCTGCGACGCTTTTTCTTCTGCATTCTACAGCGCTAGAATTCGTGTAGTGCCGAATACTTAGATGAACGCAAAAAGAATTATCGAAATCGGTACACGCCAACGGAAGTTATAAGCCGTCAAACTTCAAAACCCCAGCAGACGACGAGAAAAAACGTTCCCTTTCGCATTTCACTCTCCCACTGACGTCAAAGGCCGCTTCCAATCACCGCGCGCCTCTTACAGAGACGTACCGGACGACTCGCCTCGTGGTGGCACGGCAGGACTGGACTCCCTCCTAGGAGGGAGTCTAGTCCGGCCGTGGTGGTGGCCGTTGTGCAGCGCTCCTAGCGTCGTCTTGCAATTGTTTTGAAATTTTCATATTTAAAAACGGAAATCCTTTTGTGTCTGAGGAAGCATAGAGAGAGTTTTTATCATTTTTAGCGCACAATAGTGTGGTCTATCTGGGACCGTATGAATATTACACGCGACTTGTCGCATCGAACCAATCAAAACGAACGGCCTATGTCGTCACTCCCACGTGGTCAAGCGTCACTTCCGATCACAAAAATAGCCGCTGTATGTCGCTCCAGTCCGAAAACAGTGTGGTTTCTCCGCAGAAATAAAACTATAACAGCACTGCTTTCGGCGTTGCCACTCGCGCAAGCGATATCGGTGCATTCCACAGTTCGAGAAGAAGCGATGAAAACGACACGCTAAATTTGTGTCGCAGGGCCCCTTTAACGCGTTAAAAAAAAAACACATACACGAAAATTATGAATGGGAGAAACATTTCGAATGTTCAGTGTACATTTTAGTGCCCTATTATGAGTATATTTTTCTTGGAGCACTAAACAGCGCGTATTCGGCCGTACAGTGACGTCACGGACGCCATGTTTCCTTGGGAAACGGGTGGGCTGAAAAGGTGGTGCTGTCTAAGAAATGGAAAGAAAAGGAAAGCATTCTTGCAAGGTGAACGATAACTGTATTTTGCCTGCAACTTCCCCCCAACTGTTTACGTCTCATAATAAATAAAGCAGTATTTATTTCCGCAAGGCAAATGAGAAAATTATCAATAAACATCAGTACTATTTTCTTGGCGCGGCAGCAGACATGCACTTTGGTTCCGTAGCTTCCACAGTGCTGTCAAGGAAAGCTGTCGCCGAGTATAGTAATATGCAAGGGTAGGTAACATGCAAGAAAATACGGTATATTTACAACATTCTGGAGAGCAATATGGTGTTGCCCAGGAAGTACTTGTTGGAAAGGTAAATTACACTAGCCTTGAATAAAGCTTTTTAATAATTGACATCTACAATCGAAAAGAAAGCCTAGTAAGGTAAAGCCTATAGGCCATATGGACGTGCTTAAATCGGATGTGAATGAGTGATTCAGAGTGATCCCAACCGAGTGGAATTTTGATGAGTATCTGAGTGAGCGCTAAGCAAAAGACACAATTTGTAAGTGAGTCTGTGCGTGTTTTGTTCATTTTGCAGCACAAAACAATATTGTCTTGAAAATTTGCTTTGCGCCGCTAGCAGTTATGTCAGGTTCTATAACAGGATGAATGAAGTTGTGAGTAATGCTGTAATGCTTTTGATTGAGCTAGTTGGTGCAATCTTGGAAGTAAACTTTCTTTAGTGTAGTATGTCATGGGTCAATGACGACTTATGTCTTGAGGCTGCAATGTCTACGCTTTCTTTCTTTTTTTTTCTGATGACTGAGACAGTGGATGTGGATTAGTATTCATGGGCAGCTTACACACAAGAAAAAAAGGTACTACTACTGTAGGCACAAAATAAATAAACCAATAAAATAACAAGTCAGGATGAGTGTTATCATTTATGTTTCACTGTACAGATTATAGACAGAAATCACCGATGAAAATGACAAATGGTGGACGACTCCTAGCTCTAAAAGAAAAACCTTAAGCTAATGTGCTCGAGTGTTTTGCTGCAAGCTGGACAAAGGCGAGATGGCTTCAGGTGAGGCCAGCGTCAATATCTGCAATGAGCACAGATGCTAGACTTTCCGGTGTCACCTCTTTCGAGAGAAAATCTGAAATAGAAAATGTGTATACAGTTAAAGCGCTGACATTGCCAATTATCTCACTGTGCACCCTGATAGCTATTGGCCAAGACAGCTCAACGCTTAACAAAGGCACAAACGGATAGACAGGTAGAGTGAGAAAGTTAGGAAAAAAAAACAGAAAATTAAAAACAAATGCTAGCGCTACATTAAAAAATTACCATATTTACTCAAATGTAAAGCGAGCCTTTTAAAGATTTTTGCTAACTGAACTCGACCCTCGTGTTACATTTGAATACCAAGATTCAAGTTGTCTGAAAAGTGCAATGATGCACATATTTCTTTTATATTTGTTTCATTTTTTTTATTCCTGGACGCACTCAAAAGTCACCCGTCGAGCTACAATCGTGGCCCATGTTAAAATCGAGTAAATATGGTATAGAAGCAACGTAAACTGCTTGTGCTTACCAGTACTGAAGCTTTTTAGCCATTAATCTGTCTCAAAACTTAAAAAAAAGACATTAAGGCACAGTTTCCAAAATAACAAACTCATTGTATTAATTAGGGTTGAGCTGGGTTAAGGGCTTTGCTGATCCCCAACTTCCCAACATACCAAACTAATGGATCAATTCTTTCCCACCTTCATCGCCACAACAAGATTTGCTATATCCACACAAATAGTACAGTGGAAGTTTATTTTCACAGAATTGACGGCCTCATATTGACATGCACATTACACTTCAAGCCACGTTCTGGATCCTGAACATAAAACAATCTTCGTAGCAGGCTCATGGTAAGCACAGAATTCGGTGCAGAACATGAAACCTTGCACTAAGCAGCAGAATAACATCATCACTTTGCAACCATGTGTATAACCATGGCAGGTTAGCAAAGGGCTGAAAGTTCATTTTTATTCAATAGCTCTGAAGGCATATGAATTAAGTTGTTACCAACTAAACAGGGTTGTTTTGTGCATTAAAATACAGTCTCAAAGGAAAACATAAAAAGGTAGCACTTCAGCACTGCTTGCAATTCAGATTTTACAGGCCTGGAAAACCCTTTTTTTTTTCCCTGCTGTAACTGGAGCAACCATGGTGATGTGGTCAATGACAGAAATTGACTGCCACTGTGTGAGCGCTCCCTTGAAGGATGACATTAATAAAGGCCCAGGCAAAATTGAGATACTCACCGCTGACTAGCTGGTGTGCAGGCTTTGCGCCACCGTGTGAAAGCAGCTCGCGGCGATAACGCTCACCCGCTGCCCGCCGGAAGGGGTCTTCACGAAACAGTTCGTGCCAGGTCCACGCAGCAACAGCACGAGACATGAGGTAAGCGTAGTACTTGGCCCCGTAGCCCACCAGGTGGCCAAATCGCAGTTGCCAAGCCTGAAAACAAACAAGAAATAGAACAAAAAAACAAGCGCTAAGCGAGCAAATCCTTTAGATATCTACTTGTACGACGTAATTAACGTCGAAGCTTTTGAGGAATACACAGAGGAAGGGATCAGGAACAAGGCACGCGAGAAGTTGTCTTAGATCAAGCCAACTGTGGACTAAGTCATGCACTTATCAGTTCTAGCAAATGTCTGTGTTTTACAGAACAGCAGATCGGCGGGAATCTTAGTTCTCTTTCACAATGCTTGGGCAGCACTACAGAACGAAGAAAGATGAACGAAATGAGTAATTTAACAGGACTTCTGCTAAACTTGAAATCCCACGTTTGGACCTTAAGCACGTTGGCAGAAGCCCGATGGTAACATTGAATCAACCCCTACAGCAATAAAAAAAAAGACAGGCAAATAGTTCATCATTCACAATGTACAAAAATCTACATAAGAATGGACATAATTAATATGGACCAAAAGTGCTAACTATGAGTTAGCTGCCAGTCTGCCCAAGGCAGACACTTATTGACATTAAAGTCTTTCTTTTCAAGAAGAATTCATAGGTGGCTTGAGTACATCTGGTGGACAGGCTTGACAACTACAGTGTCATTGTCTGTGCAATTCACACTACATGCAGAAAAGCCTTGTCTCTGAAAAGAATTATTGCAGAGACAATGACACTGTAGTTGCCAAGCCAGTCCACCAGATATGCTCAAGCCACCTCTCTTGCGATATACATTCTCTTAGCCCTTGAGGCAGGTTGCATCCAGGATGTACACAAAAATTGTCTGCGTGATTACTTTTGTTCCGTCTTTGACACGCCCACAGCGCCAAATGTTAAGAAAGCAGTCAGGAACTAGTAGCTCGGCTATAGTGATCATCCAACAGGAATTACAATGATGCAGTAATGATGCTAAGCTGAAGCACAAAGTTCATATTCTTTTTTTTTTCCTCCACATATACACATAGCAGCTTGCACAACGTCAGAAACTTGCCTCATCAAGAACTGTGTCCTTCCTGAGATCACAAAGAAGCTTTTATTTTCTCAGAAAGCAGAGATCTGACCCCACTGGCTAAAACAAAACCACGTAAAGAACTCGGGCACCGCTCTATAGAACGTGTGCCAGCCAGATGTCATGGCTCATACCACACGCAACTCAAAGACAGATTTGTACGCTTGTGCGGATATTCGAGCACTTTGAATATTACAGTATTTGAATTCACTTCGATTCGAATTTAAATTATTGGAAATTTTGAAGTATTCAAAATGAACGAATAGGTGCACATTAATCATATTTAACTCCCCTGTAAAGGTGGTTTCACTGCAGTGGAGGAGTACTATAGCGTGAATACACCTACCCAGAAAAAATCTGTACTGCCGCGAAGCCCCACTTCAAGATTAAAATGTACATTTTACCCTAACATCAATTCATCATTTTTTAAGTTTAAAAGGCTGTTATACCGGCTTAAACGCTCTAAGTATAGTAAATTCTAAAATGTAACGTATTTTACGTGTTGTCACTTGCATTCTCCCAAAAGTCAAATCCCATTACTATTCAAAGTTGCTTCCACTTTTCTTTGAACTCCTCCCCCTCCCCCCCCCCCCCCCCCCCCAAAAAAAAAGAATAACATTTTCACATGCATTGTTTTAATTAAAAAAAATATTGTGCTGGTTAGTTGGGTCATGACAAATATGCTCATTTTTCTTTATATGTGATATATACTCTTCAAATTCGATTCGAAATTATTCGACAAAATCACTATTTGCTTCAAATTTGCTTCGAACCTGAAATTTACTATTCGAACAAGCCTACAGATTTGTCTACAGTCAGTAAGTGATTTTTCCACTTGATTATTCATATTTTAACAATGACACTATGGCAGTGTTACCTTCTCCCGCACATTATTGTAAAGCATCGGCGAACATTTCCAATACCATAACATGTATGCTCAATTTCTCAAACACAATCTCCACACACTTTCTCAGTAAAATGGTAGCCATCAAGCTTGCGCCATTTAAGTTGTCTACCACAATTCTGCTTTCACTAACGAGATGGTTTTCCTCTACGGCAACTCGATTTGCATTGATGACAACTACAGCCACACTGCTTAGGCATTCAAGGTAGGTATGGTGACCAGAGGCAAGCCACTGCAGTAAGTTCACCACTGATTGGTGATCTGGCTGGAGCTCGTGTTTGCAGGCAAGACAGATAAAAAAATGGGGCAATCCTCTGGGAAAGCCAGAAAATCAGCATGATTATGACTGCTTGACATACGTGACACCAGGCACACGTTTGGTTGAGCCCAGCATACAACCTTTTCATATTAAAATCAATATAAAGTTATGCTGTTCTTGCATAACGATGTCGCCGAACAAAAAATTGCCTGAGGTTCAACTCCTATAAACCTAGTTATCAGGAACAACAGGTATGTGTGGCTTGGTATTGCAAAGACTATGCCCACAGGTGGCGGCTGCAGTAGCTTCAATATTGGCATGCCTCTGCACTTGGTAATCTGCTCTATAACGTGCTAATCTGGCCTTCCTTTGCACCGGTGTTTCAGCAGGCAATTTGTTCTTCCACCTGAGATTTCGTAGCCTGCTGCTGAGCTGTATCTACTGGACAACTGAATTCAGTCTGTCGCTTTCTCTGAAGCACACGCACCAACAGCCCAGCCGCTGCGCCATCCACGGTGAGACTGAGCGACCAAGCGCCAGTGAAGCTTTGGCACTTTGTCGGCCCTTTGCCTGGCCCTTCACTTTGGCCCTTTGCCTGGTTGCGTGGTACCGCAGTGGCGAGGCTTCAAGTGAGCTTAGCTGTGACACTCCTCTGCCGCAGATCACATAGCATGACTTGGAGCGAGACAAGGGGATCAAAGAGCAGCAGCTGCAGCTGTAGTGTCCGAGCTGGACGAAAGCTAAGTGCGTTCTCCTATTTCTCTGGCTCGTGCCTCGAGCCATGCAGCCCTCGTTTATTTGTCAAGCCACGCCAGACGCACACTGCACTGCACTCCGGTAGCTCAAGGTAAATGCAACACAATGAACGACCTTAATGAGAACTAACAGACAATGATCCCAAGGAAAGTATAGGGGATGTTATTAGTAGAAAATGTAATGTAACTATGAGGAAAGAAAAGTGGGCGAAAAGATAGCTGGTCGCCAGCAGGGACCGGACCTTGTGAGACATGAAGTAGTGGAGGTTTCACTCTAAATCTTTTCACGGCATAAGCTTAAGAGACAGTTAAAATGTGATGTAACCATTCACATCGAAAAGCCGACTTAGCACCTGGAAACAAGTGCCTCATCTTTTAACTCTTAAATCACATTTCTGGTACTACACATTTGTCCACCCACAAAGAAGTGCTAACTGTTGGTAAGTAGCTACTTCCTAGGTTCGAAGAGCACATTTTGTTTTATGGAACTTCTCACGATGTAGCACAGTGCCAGAAGTGTGTTGATCCTCCAGGACTGCGTGATTTTGGAGTTCGAGAAATGTTTTCCTGTAAATCGAGGGACTTATGAGCACTCCTCAAACTGCTGTCGACTACGGTAGTCATACTGAATAAGAACGGCAAGTGGTGGAAGTGCTGTCTTTTCGCCAAGTCAGTCGTTCCCAGAACTATGCAACTTAGTGCGAGCCAACAACAGAGAAGAGTAAAAAAAAAGTGGCCTGTCCAGTCACAAAGGTAAGAGCACAACACTGCTATTATTTATTGTTGAGAGCAGAGAGGAGTCATGTTACCACCATGACATCGGTGGGGCTGAAATGTACCAGCCGACATTAGCAGTGCCAGCTGTGACGCATAGTATTTTAACACGAGCAGTGCTATGTAAACCATGCCCACTAATGTGGCTGTAGAGATGAGGGCACTGAGGGAATATTTAAATGGCATTAAAGTGAACAGAAAAGGATCACTTTCACTTCATCACAACTGACGGCCTTGTGCCAAGCACAAAACAGCCACCTATGCATACAAGCACATGTATACACACATATATGGACCTTTTCAATGGAGAGAAGGATAACCTCCTTTCTGGGCTGTTGCACGGGAGTACAAAAGCTGACGTCAAAGCCTCGCCATTGCACTTTAGGGGGGTCATGCATGTTAACAACAGCCCAGAGAGGATTATGACGGTCCTCAGGGAGCCTTCGTTGACGAGGTGCACAGCCTGCATGCCTTGGTGCCAGATTTCTAGTGAAATAGATAAGTGTTCATTGTGAATATTTTTGTGCACATGAGGACAAAGCAAGACAATAGAAGGACAACATGATACAACACAAAAAGGGACATACATATAGAGCAGCATATTCTTTTTTGTGCTGTTTTGTGTATATTCTAGGCTTGTGCGAATAGTGAATTTTAGGCTCGAAGCGAATTCGAAGCGAATAGTTATTTTGGTCGAATAATTTTGAATCAAATTCGAATAGTATATATCACATATTATAAAGAAAAATGGGCATATGTGTCATGACTAGAGTAGACCTGTGCGCCGGTCCTATAATCGCCGGCGGCGCGCGCCGGGTGTTTGCACCTCCGGCGGCGGTGCGTCACCGGCGTCGGGTTCATCGGATCGGGCGGCGGCGCGGCGCGGGGGGGGAGTCAAGAGTTGGTAGGGCGAGAAATTTGTCCCTTGAATTAAAAAAAAAAAGTTTCCCCAAAAGGGCGAAGCAGTCAGTGCGATAGCAACATAGTCGTAATGTTATAGCGAACTAAGGCTAGTAGCTTACTCTTTTTCATCTGATCTCACGAAACTGCAAAATGCTAGGGTTAGGGAATGCGGCCGGTTCACGTGAAGAAACGAAAAGAATGAGCGCCGACCAAAATGAAAAGGTTTATAACATTAAAAAATGACGTTTCGGGTATACCGTATGGTAGCCTTGTTAACGTGGGAGTAGTGGTTTTAGTGCAGTTTGTCGTATCAGTGCTCGCAGCACGAAGCGGTGAGGTCACAGTGCGTAGAAGAGTAGACGAGCCGTTTACTGATCCCTGACAAGTTAGCGCGCTCGCCAGCGCTCATGACCGCGCTCTAAGTCAAAGTTCACATTTGCGGCTCGAGCCATGCAGCCCCTTTACCCCGGCGTCACTTCATACTACTTCGTCCAGCGAAAGACGCACAAGGCACTTGCTATCTGGTTAAGGAGCAATAGACGGCAGGCCTCGCACGCGGAGTGATGTTATCGTACGCACCCTCCGTGCGACGGAGATAGGCAGCTTCTTTAATTTATGCTTCAGCCGTGTTCCTCGCTAGCGCTCGCGAGCTTTTACTGGCGGGTACAGCATACGATGTGTGTACAAAAGTTAAGGACTTGGACTTAATATGGAACATGACCGCGTCGATGAAAACCTGTACAGAGTGTCCGTGTACTTGTTATCGCGATAAAAAAAAATGTAAAAACCATAAAAACAGGCTGGCCCCCTTTTTTTTTCTTTTTTTTTTTTTTTTTTTTTCCGAGAGCTGCATCGTCTTCGCTGTAAAGAGATCGTCGTCTGTTGGAAGAATCAAATCATCCGACACCTCTTTATTGGTTGCGTTCTCGCTTTCACTACAATTCTGACAGGCGATATCTCCTCGACGCTTATTTCTTCATAAAGCACGTTACAATGTTAGCGCTGGGCGTTGAGCCTATAAGGATTTCGATTTTTCGGCTACACGCGGTTATTTGCGCTTGCGCTATCGGAAACTCACAAAATGGAGCGAACTGAGTTCATCGCGCACGATAATCTTGCGAGGGGAGGAAGAACAGGTAAGCGAATGCATGGCAAAGCAGGATAGGATACAATTTACAACTGCTAATTCTCTATAGACCAGTCGAAAGTATGTGCCCTAATTCTGTCCCGTGGATCACAATTCTGACGTCACGAAAAGCACCAAAAAAAATAGTCCCAGTTTCGCCGCAAGGACGAAGCAATGAATGCGATAGCAAGGAATTGGAATGTCTCACGTAGAACGACAAGCAGCTCGATACTTGCAGCTACCCGCTGAAGCACGAAGAAGGACGCTCGAAAAGGAAGCGCAAGTATATACAGGACAAACGTGAACACCTATCACAGTTGTTACGCCTTTGTGTTTCAGCAACACGCTGAAAGTGTCGACAACGCAGAAGCCGACACTCCTAGATATTTCTTGTTTTAAAGTGCGGCCTGCGAAATGACCCCTCTGCGTCTCCTGCCCCGCGGTGGCGTCTGACTTAAGGTTTGCGCGATGTTCTTTTTTTTTCTTTCGTTCCCCATCACGAGTGGGTACATAAAGGGGCCCCTTTTTGTGCGCGTCTCAAGGGCAGTTTTTTTTTTTTTTTTTTTTTATTGCGTGAGTTTGCCCTACGGCATCAATACATATCATACAAAACTGTGTAGCTAGTTTTCAAATTGAAAGAAAATGCAGGAGCGTTGCGTGATAGAAAGCACCCTCAAGCTCCTGCGAGACCTGTATACCGCCAGCGGTAAATGGTGTCTATAAATAGCTTGCCGTTACAATGCCGGCGCATGCACGGTGCGTGGCTGAGTGGTCTAACGCATAGCGCTGTGGAGCGAGGGGTCGCTGGATCGAATCCCTAGTCGGGTGCATTCGTCTTCAGATTTATTTTTCTTTGTGCCTTGTGTATATATATATATATATATATATATATCCGGGGCATGACGGCGACGGCAAAAATCTGCCGAGAGTGTCCTTATAATTGCTATCGCAATAAAAAAAAAAAAAGAAACGCCACAAGAGAATAACGAGCTCGATGTTGCATTTTAAGAGGCTGTCTATGGGCCTTAAAAAGAACGGGTGTGCAAACACAGACACAAGAGAGTAGTCAAGACACCGCAAACTCCGCAAACTGCAAAAAAGTACAGCGGCGGAAAAGAAGGTACAAAAATTGGGGGGACCCTTAATCTTCGCCTTTAAGAGTTGAACGCGATAGCAATATCCTGTCCCGAGTGCGTACTTCAACCACTTAGTGCATACTTGCTATGCACCCGCTAAGTGGTGTTAAGGGAATACGCGCAGTAAGCTGTGTGCCGTTTGTAATGGGTGGCCGGCTGTAAACAACGAAATCGTTATGATAGTCACACATTCTGACGCCCGATTGCAATGTACGCTTGCACCACGCAATATTCTTGGGATATTACATGTTATATGGCGACGCCTATATAAAGGACGCTTGCGTTTGCGAAGCATGGAAGTTATTTTCACTGCATCTCCAAGCAGAGGAAGTTATTTTCACTGTATTTCCAAGCAGAGGCGTTGCTGTGTACAAGCACTGTACGGAACTGCAACTGTGCAACTGTGTGCGATACTGTGTACTATTTTAATACGCATTCTATTAAATACCATGATGTAAAAAAAAAAAAAAAAAAAAAAAAAAAAAAAAAAAAAAACAGAGGCGTGGCTGTGTGGTAGAACACCTGCTTGCCACGCAGACGGCCCAGGTTCGATCCTCACTCGGACCCGGAAATTTTTATTATTTATTTTATTTGCATCTTTCTCGATTTTTCAGTCACGGACAAGATGATGATTTTTCGCTCACAACCAACGACGCCGAAGCCGACGCCGGAATTTCTGCAAAACGAGCTCTTTAACGCTATCGCGTTAAAAAAATTAAGGCAGCTTCGCACTAGTGGTGCCAAACCTGAAGGAAGTGCGGAACTGGGCAGGCCTCTTTGTTTCTCTTCGGTTTTCTCTTTCTTTCCTCCTCTCTTTTTTCTGTGTTGCCGTTTTTTCTGTCTTTTGTTCTATGTTTTCTTCCCCTTTCTTTATATATTTCTTTTCGTTTGCTTGCTCTTTTTATTTGTTGTACTATTTCTTTCCTTTCTTTCTCTCTGTTTCTATTTTTTGCTTGCTTCCTCTTTTTTCCTATCTTAATACCTGGTTTTGCCTGTGTTACGCCAAGCGATAACAGCATATGACAACATACGACAGCCCGGGCCTCTAACGTGCTCTGCACTAAATATTATCAAGGCGTTCGAAGACCAAGAGGAAGAAGACTTCTCCTATAGGCGCGAACGCGCTCTCAATATTCTACAGATAGCTATGAAATAAGTGGTTTTGCCTGCGTTTCGCCAAGCTACGACAGCATACGATGAGAGCGTACGACGAGAGCGTACGATGGCAGCATACAGCACTCCGGGCCCCTAAAGTATCCCTAAAGTGATCCGCACTTAAAATACTTGTTTGCGCATTCCAAGGCAAGAGGCGATACCTATCAGTCAGTTGCGCGTGATGGTCTACGTGAGAGATAACTGGTTACTCTCTTGACTTCACTCTTGTGTCTGCGTTTTCACGTCATGTTGTTTTAACGTGAATGCCTACCAAAAAGCTCAGCGATCAATTATTCTAACTTTTCTTTGCCTTAATTTATTTATTTATCGACTTACTCGAGTAAAAATGAAAGGAAAAACGTGCGTTAACCCATCCATATATATTACTTATCTATTTTGGTTATCTATGCAAAATGTAGAAAGTCATAAACTGCACGAATATGCTATCCAGCTAGTTGGGTCGACGCCGCAGCGTTGAG
This sequence comes from Rhipicephalus appendiculatus, assembly GCA_030522465.1. Classification (NCBI taxonomy): domain Eukaryota; kingdom Metazoa; phylum Arthropoda; class Arachnida; order Ixodida; family Ixodidae; genus Rhipicephalus; species Rhipicephalus appendiculatus. The sequence goes on along the minus strand of JALIZH010021165.1, from coordinate 5,261 downwards.
GTCAGGCAATACTCTTGAGATTTCTCGAGGAGAGAAAGAGACAACTTCTGGGGAGCTATTCTCGATGTGTCCATCTAAAGATGTCCACAGTCCATTTCGGCACAGCGCAGTTACTCGAAAAAGCTCTGAGCCGTGATGCTCGCTCTTGACCACGTCGATGCACCGAACCGGCCAGCACATTCCCAGTGTAAGAAGAAAGTGGACGAAATGTACAGAAACAGGAACTGTTCCAGTCTTAACTTGCCTGAATGTGTCACAGATGTTTGAGAACGATGCAGGGAATGCGTACCGATCTTCACAGGTGCGTTAGAAGGGTGGCCGCATTAAACCTAATTCGATGGCCTACGCGATCAAAATTTACGCACGGCCTTCGATATGTACGCCCAAAAGCGGGTGTCTGGGCGCTGCGTTCGTTGCGTTGAAGCACATTCCGTCCCTCTCATTATTGTCGAGAGTTGTGAAAGCTTCGTGATATCAAAATGACATTGCGGAAGAAGAACCGGAAACAAGGGGCTCGCTGGTTGCCGAACTCCTGCCAATCAGCTGCGGCCGAAATGCACAGTCCACACATCGAGAAGAACTCCGCAACCATAAAAAAAATGAAACAGGAGCATGCTGGAAACGGTGACCAGAGCATGGAGCATGAGGGGGGAGCGGCGTCGGAGGAGGTTCGTTTGTGGACGCTGAGCGCGCACGCTCGTGACAGACAGACAGACAAGAAAATTTATTAAGGTCCTGAGGATCCAGCCAGTGCAGTCCTACAGAGGACCCCTGGCTTGCTGTCGGCTAATCCCATGTTGGAGGCGGGAGGCCATGCCTCTCCACTCTCTCACGGGCCCTCTGGACAGCCTTTGACTGGTCTTACAATGTTGAGCTCGTGATGGCTTTCTCCCAGTCCTCGCTGTTGTTCAAGTCCTGTAACATAGGGCACTGCCAGAGCGTGTGGGCTAAAGTACTGAAATCTTCCCCGCAATCCGGGCAATGAGGATCTATCTCTGTGTGGAGCCTGCTAAGGAAACCTCTCGATGGGTACAAACACGTCTGAAGCATCCCGAGCGTACAAGATTGTGATCTACTCAGTTTTGGATGGGCAAATGGAAAACTTTGCCGCTCCCCTCTGTAATGAGCCGTAATTTCATTAAACTTAAGGAGAGGGTCACCGTGGACAATAGTCTCCGAACCCGTAGAGGTCCCACCTCCGTCACGATGCGTGAGTTCTCGCGCATGGCGGTGGGCAGTCTCATTGGGGTTCAGGCGGCCCGGCAGCACGTCATCTCCCATGTGGGCAGGGAACCAAGTAATGTGCTGCACAGTTTCGGCTACTGACTTCTTTTTTAGAATTGCTGCCGCTTCTTAAGCTACGAGGCCCGAGGCGAAGGCCCTGACCGCCGCTCGGGAGTCCATATAGATAGTCGTTCGTTGGGGATCTAGCATTGCGATTGCGACAGCAACCTGTTCAGCCACATCGACCATGCTAGGTCCTTACCGAAGCTGCGGAGAGAAGTTCGCCCCTGTCGCTAACTGCAGAAACAGTGAATTTACCCGTGCATCCATATTGGGCAGCATCCACAAAAGATTCAGTACCTGTTCGTGTTCTTTAAAAACGCCTTAGCTCGCGCTACTCGCCTTCCCTTATTGTGCTGTGGATGTACGTTTCTAGGAAACGCTCGTGAATTTTCGCTCTTTTTTTTTTCTTCCCATGCGCTCACCCAGAAAGAGGAAACGAAACAAGGGCATGGCGGGAATTGCGACACGAGCCCGAAGAGGTAACGCCTTCAGAGGAGGTTGGCTTATAGATGCTAGGCGCACTTTCTTCTATATTTTCCCCCTCTATGGTTGAAGGGCATTCCGTTCCTCTAATTTGAGTCCAGAGTTGTGAAATCTTCGGGACGTCAAAATGACGTTGTAGAGGAAGAACCCGAAAGTGAGGGTGCGTTGCTGGACGAGCTCCCACCAATCAGCGGAGGCTGAAATGGAGACTCCGTTACATGGAGACATCAAGAAAAGCATCTCCGGCGAGGTGATGTATTTTATGTCCAGATTCCCCATTCGGGTTAAAATGAAAGATTAACGGCGGCGTGCCGCAATTATTGCTCGGCGGCGGCGGCGGCGGCGGCGTGGTCACTCTCGAAACCGGCGGCGGCGCGGGGCCGGCGTGAACAAACATAGTCGGCGGCGGCGCAGCGCGCACAGCTCTAGACTAGAGGTCGGATTTTTAGGCACTAAAAAATCACGTCCTAGGCGCCAAAAACAGGCAAGCAAAACACAGTTTTAGGCCCCCAAAATCGTAAATATAGGCACAATAAATATTTGCAAAAACTCAAATTTTTCAAGAGGGACGTGTGCGACCTGTGTCTACGACAGCAAAGCAAACAAATGTTATTATTTATGATGGCACAAAGGCGTCATTTGTTTAACATAGCCATGCTACTGTCCGTTTTCCCGCACGGTTTCCAGAACACGGTCTCTTGTTTTATTGTCCAGCATTGGTGAGTTAAGTGCCCGCCGTCGAATAAACACGCTTCTGGGTCTCTTTCTTTTGGGCATTGCTGAGAAGGGCGGCCCAGGAGCCAATAGCCAAACCGCTAAAAGGCAAGAAGGGTCTTTTAGCCTCGTATTGGTCGGGTCTAATCGCGCAGGGTCATATCCTCTGTCTGTGAACACCTTAAAGGGCCCCTTACCAGGTTTGGGCATTTCGAGCTGGCAAGTGTAATGCATGCACTGGGAGCTAACGATCACGTCTGCCGAGATTTATAACGCTACGCGCCCCGGAAAGAGGTGAAATGTCAGACTAAACACCGCTTGCCCTTGATCTCACGGGCGCGCACCAATATGGAGGAGGTGACGTACAAGGAATGGTCCTGCGTACGTCAAAGTAGTACGTGACACTGCGAGAATGATTCGAGGCGACATGTGTAATTTTTGCAATCTGTTGCTTGAATAGAAGAATGAAAGTTGAAGAAATATTAAAACAACAAACGGAATCTGTGCGTTTTTATTTATTTTTTTTTACTTCGAATCGAGCGCGATGCGAGCCTAAGCTGCCTCAATTTCATTTGCATCCGTGTTCTCGCCGTTGCCGCGTCGTGCCGGCGCCAGCCCTGACCACGCTTGGTGAGTTTTTGATGCATCATCCCTTACAGCAGTTACAGCGGTGCGACGCGCTGTGTCGTGCTAAGGATATATCATCCATGCCTCTCCAAGCGCATAGAGGGATCCATCCCACAGAAACAGGCAGTACAGCAGAGAGAACGCCGAAACGATACAACACCGCTTGTGTGCACGACCTGGCTTGGGCATGTCATGCGCACACAGTGTAACCTTGCGTTCGCATGACGTGTTGATGCGTGTGCGTCGTGTGATCTTCCGGCACCGAGTTTCTCCGATACCGAAGAGGGCAGGAAAAAAACTTGGCTGGCGAGTGGCAAAGGTTTCAAGCTCACCTACCAGCATCATGCTTTCGCGTCTCGTAATGAACCAATTAAAAAATTCTTGCTGTAAAAAGCTCTTCATTGGGCACGCAACAACTTCCAGTGTCTAAATAAAATTTAACCTGGTGAAGCGCCCTTTAAGAAGTAAATTACAAACAAAACGAAAGCCGAGTGCACATCTATTTTTTTTACCTACACTCTACATTCCCCTCACGGCACTCCATGCATGGTTTCACACTCGTTCTCCATCTTCCAGCTGCTGCACAGACACCTCCTATTTTCTGCCCCCCACCACCAGGTCTTCAAGGAGGTGCTTCAATTCCTTGAGAACACTTGACTGGAAAACCGGTTGTAAAAGCCGCCCGCCACGTCCTCGGCCACGAACGCCACTCTCTTCTTTTCTCCTCTCCTCTTGCCCCTTTTATTTTCCTCTCCTTATTTGTATACGCTGGGACGTGCTCCCATTTAGGGTCGCAGAAATAGCGCCTTTTCCTCTCCTCCTCCTCCCCCTGCTCCAACCGCTCGCGCCATGTCAGTGCGGTCGGGTAAAGTGGCCGGCGCATCCCATTTCACTGCTGCTAGCGGTTGCTTACCGGAAGTTTGTTGAACTAGCTTGTGGCACCCCATAGAGTTCCCAAACGTCAATTTTGCCCGGTAACATGAATTACGGTCTCAAACTGTACTCGAAAGGAAAATTTGAGCTTAAATAGTGCTCATATGGGCGCCGTTTTTGAAAATAGGCATTTATAGGCACTTATACACATTTAGGCACAAACCCCCAAAATAGGCATTTATGGGCACTATAAAAACACTATAAAAGCCCTCCCTAACCCCCTAATTCGTGCTCATATATCAAAGTAGCACGATAGGAACGCAAGGAACAAAATAGGCATTTGCCTATAATCCGGTTTCTAGTCATGACCTAACTAACCTGCACAATATTAAAAAAAGAAATTGTGACAAGGTCTGTGCAAATGCCATTTTTTTTGCTTCAAGAGAGAGAGAATAAAAAGAGAGAAAGGCAGGAAGGTCAACCGGAAGTGTAGCATCCGGTTTGCTACCCTGCACTAAGGGGAGGGGGGAAAGGGAAAAGAAAGATGGAAAAGGAAATCGAACAGGAGAGTAGAGGCGCGAATAAAAAAAAATTTAAAAAAAATAAAGGTGGGGGGTGCTATGCGTATTCAACAGGCCACTGCTTCAAGGGAAGTGGAAACAACTCTGAATAGCAGCAGGATTTGACTTTCGGTAGAATGCTAGTGATAACCTGTACAATTTGTAACATTTGAAAATTTACCATACCTAGAGCATATAAGCCGGTATAACAAGCTTTTAAACTTAAAAAATGAATTGATGTGAGGGCAGTCTCTTCATTTAACCGTGAAGTGGGGCTTCGTGGCAGTGCGAATTTCCCCTTGATGCGTGTTTTCACGGCTTAGCACCTCTCCACTGCAGTGAAACTACCTTTACAGGGGGTTACATGCGGATTAATATGCATCTATTCGTTCGTTTCGAATACTTCAAAATTTTCAATAATTTAAGTTCGAATCGAAGCGAATTCGAATACTACTGCACTATTCGTTCGAATATTCAAAGCGTTCGAATGTTCGCACAAGCCTAGTATATTCACAATGAATTCGAACCAACTAGCCCGCTTTCCCATTTTATTGATTTTATTGAACTGGATGTTCCTTCCAAATGTATTGTTTAGGGAAGAGCTCTTTACAACAGAGGCAGTACGCACTCACCGTGTTGGGCACATAAGGGACTCCATAGTGTTGCCCCTGCAGCTCAGCCAGTACCTCGGTGGTGCTCTTGCCCAGAGGGTGATGT
>JALIZH010021164.1:0-24808 GCA_030522465.1 Rhipicephalus appendiculatus | reverse complement strand
TTGCCAGCAACCATGGACTCTCTGTGTTAGGGTCTTCATAAAATCCTACACTTACTCACGTGCTACGTGAAGCCTGAGGGTTAAAGGGACCGACAACTGATTTTTTTTCGACCCATTTTTTTACGGCGCGACAGAAAGCTCACCCTTCGCAGTGTTTGTAGCTGCAGTAGTTAGTCCCAAAAGCACGTAGATATTTTACAAGCAGTATTTTTCGATCTGAAAGGCTCTAAACACACATGTACTTTTCCTCCAGCAACGCTGAGAATTGATAGCGATGCCGCCAGGCCTTCTCGCGATGTGTGAAAGCTGTCGTCGTTCTGCTTTCGCAGGAGTTCCTACAACTGTGCCTAACCACCTTTATTTTGAGCTTTTCAACTATTTTTGAAAATAACAACCTGCGACAATGAGATGATGTGGCATTATACACCTTCCCTGTATTTATACCGCGTTGTGTGCGCCTGCGCCCAAGGTTGCCTGTGCCTGTGTCATGGTTGGCTTGTACCGGCGGCGTTACTCTCTCGATACACGAGCCAAGCCAAGTCACCGAAAACGTCACCACGCATATGCACGGCCGCGCCGAGTAGCAGTGCGCGTCATTTCTGAGATGAAGTGTAGGTAGCAAAATTATGTCGCTCAAAAATCTTAGCGACCTGCAACCTGCGTGCACGGTTGCATGAGCACGCTGAAAAGTTGCTCAAGACGCGCTGACGAGCATGGCATCATTACGTCACGCGAAGGCAGCGCCGCTTTAATGCATACTACTAACGCAGGCCTATGTATACATTTTTATGGAGTAATATCGTTCAATATAAAGAAACGAACAATATTTGAGTACCAACAAAAAGATCCTCAACCGTCTACGGCAGTGAACGGCCACGTGACACGGTACATCGATTCGTTCATGTATTTGCCACCAGAGGCCGCCAAAGGTTATTTTCGTGTCTTTTGATTAAGAAATAAAAATATAAATCCACGTCTCACGAAAAAAACAGGGTTGGTTTGAGTCAGTGCGACGCACAATCTTTCCATCAGTAGAGTAATCTCAGTTCATTTTCTGGGCAGTTGTCGGTCCCTTTAAGGTGATGTAATGAATTCACTTCCTTAAGCCCAAGGGAGACCACACCATTTGCTAACACTCTTATTTCCACTGTACGGCAAGCGGCTTTCCACCAACAATCTCCACTTGTACCTTTTTTGGGCTAGCTGGTCCCAAGCAACACCTGCAAGTTTTCTAACTCAAGGTGGGAGGGGGGGGTAGTATTTGCAGAATATCGGTTTTTTACTGTCAGGATCCCAAGTTCGAATCATCATAGGATACCGCATGCACGAGGTGGCACCTGCAACCTGCAAAAGATATGCCAGGAATTAATGACTCCGAGATAAGAGTTCATTTTATCGGAAGAAATGGAGCTGTACAGAACCTACATTGTGTTTAGCAAGAAAATTGGGGGCCTTATGAAGAACACCGATTGCGAGAGATATGCGAGAGAAATGCGTTAGCATTGCGTCAGAGCATAGGGTACCGGTAGGGTTGGCCACCTGTTTAAACAAGAGTGATTACATTGCCTCCAGTGGGGTCGCAGGTGACGTACCCGGATGGTGCATGTACGAGACGAGACTGTCGGCAAATCATCAGTGTTTCGAAAAGGCATTAAGCGTCTAAACACGCAGACTTGCCCGAGTAACACAGACAGCGCTAGGAAAGTGTGCCAAGAGTCTGAACTGGCTTACTTTCATGCGAGACGTTATTGAAAAGGTGTTGTATTTCGCTTGATAAGGCATGCGCCGGTGGCCTAGTTGTCACAACATCATGCCTCGTTGCTACAGTCTCAGAGCTGAAATCGCGTCAACAGATAAATTTTATCAATTTTAATTTAGTAATTAGTGGTACATACTTTCTGTTGCTCCCAGAGACAGAATTTATTAGAAGAGTTAGAGGTGGACCTGAGCTTGGTGCTCTGCCATGATTCTCTACACAGGAGAAAGAGGAAAGGGAAGAGAATGCTGATGAAGCGTTACGATGGGGACAGGAGCAGATGATGCGCATATACAATAACCGCATAGCGCCGTTGTTTCCGTAAAGTCTGCTGTCCAGTACCGTACTTTTGAGAATTGTACAGCTACCCTTTTAGCAGTTGCTGACGCTGCCTTCTCGTACACGACGGACCGTATACTAGTCACTAAAATAACATTTCTAGAATGGCGATAAAATGTTTATTGCGTTATAACTGAATGAGCATATGAACGATTAGGCAGGGATTGGCTTCGTAAACTCAGTTTAGCGTGTTATGAAATGCAGCTGAAGATTATTAGCGCTGAGTTTCCTACTAAATAAATGCAGAATTCTTGCGTGTAAAACTAAGCGTAGCGATGACGATGACAATCGCAGCCCAAATATTAAGCCTCGATAACACTTTAAATTTCATTTCTTGCGTTTTTGGCGTGAGTGACACTGACATGCGAGCATGTAAACCTTTACAGCGTGATGCGACACATGCGTCCATCATATGAACGAGATCGTTGGCATTGGCACGCTTTAAAAATAAGTCCAATCGTAGCCTAATACTCACAAAGTTGGGAGTCCTTTGTCGAGGACCTGGGTTCGATGCAATCATAATATGCCTAATTCAAGTTTTTAACCCTGACTAGAGATGGCAAGTAACAGCGAATGCAGGGAGGATGGGTAATAATTTGCCCGGTTCGCTACAATTGGTCCGCACAGAATGTTTGGTTTTCAAAAAGACGCATTTCAATCTTTTCGGTGCTTAGCCTACGAGTTTATATACACCCGGTCTTTCCGTTCTTACGAATAGGTATAGTGATGTGGGCGAGTTGGTTCACGTCCGTGGGGAAGATCAGGAGCGCGAAGCACAGAGGTGCGGAAATGCAGGTAAGGAAGGACTGAGGAAGGATTGAGGAAGGGCCAAGGGAGGATGAAGGGGCTGGTCACTCTTACGCTTCCTGGGTTATTCCTTATCTTTATTTCCGCACTTCTGAGCTTCGCGCTGCTCATCTCCACCAAGTGCTTAAGAAGCAGAGGCTTTCCATGAGCGTATACGTTTGCTTCTCACACTTTGATCTAGATGTGTTTTTCCTGAAGCTCAGTAAAAAGGTGTTGGCAAGTACTAGGGTTTCGCGATAATGCAGCGCATCGCGGATCTCCGCAATACAACTTTCTTTCATTAGTATGTACCCTGTCTCCTAATTTTTATTTATAAATAATGGTTCTAGCTGAAGCCAGACCCCGAAGGCCGCCGTATCGAATCCCGGGCCGTGGCAGCCGCATTTCGATGAAGGCCGAATGCTAGAGGCCCGTGCACTTAGGTTTAGTTAACCGGTAAATAACCTCAGGTGGTCTAACTTTCTGGAACCCTCTACTGCGGCGCCCCTCATAATCATATCGTGGTTTCGGAACGGAAAACCCCGACAATTACTACTGTTATTTTATGTAACGGAAGCCGGTGATGAAAAATTCCTGTCAGACAGTGGAGTAATACACACTGCGCACAGAAAATGTAGGTCTCCTCTACACGGGCAACGATCATCATGCCTTACAGCCTAGATTATATGTGATGTTGGAATACAATTGTGACTCTTATTGTCTTCATCTTAACTGAAAACAGCTGAGTGCAAAGGTAGACACAGCAACACAGGAAACATGAGGACAAGCGTAGTGTTGCTGTGTTGCTGTGCATTTCTTTCTGAGCAGTTTGAAGTATGGAATACCAACTAGCCCGATCCCACATGTTACCTCATCTTCACTTCGTTTAGGAAAGGGGCATTCTTGCGAACCAGATAATAACAATGCCTCAGGCTTAGTGCGATTCCGCAGGCTCCTCTCCTTGTATCCCCACTCTCCGTAGAAATGCATTTCATGCCACAGTGGACTCGATTTCACGCTTCGCATCGGCTTTCAATTTTCGAAAACTGGCTCGGCATGCAAAGGCTCGGGCGGCGGAAGCGTTCTGATAAAGACCTTGCCTTTATGTATATTTTTCATTTGGGTGGTTTCATGCAGAAAAAAAAAAGTTTGGTTTCCACACAACTTAGTAGGTACTCCATTCAAACTCGTCGGCATGATCAAAAAGGCTTTTATACTTCGAGCAGTTATGCCGAGAGCGACATGTGCTTTTCTGGAAGAAAGTTGGGGCTCACTCAAAATAAATTATATCTGTTAAGTTAACATTTTGTATGACACAGTCCAAAAACGCCACGTACTAACTGAAAGAACTGAAGACTTTTATAGGTCCCATAGGTCAATTTGTTATCCTACACTGCCAAAGGGATAAATAGCCTATACACGTTCCGCTGGATAGAAACAAAATATAGCGTATTCCGAAGACATTGCAATATCATCGTTTTTCACGGACCAATTATTGCGACACCAAAGAAAGAGCTGTAGCGTGAAACAAGCTTATTGAGGGTCGGGTGTACTGCATGTGGTGGAACTCAATAAATAATCCGCTGACTCGTCGACGACACTGACAAGACAAGACATTGCTTGGGCTACGAGTGTTCTCGGGCTGCTTCATAAATATGGAAGCGTCATCACATGCCACGCAGGAAGGTGGTTGTATACAAGACGTTGACAACGTCATGGCATCGTATTCCTAATAAACTACTGCAGCCTTGTTTCCGTCAGCGCACCCGTCTTTTCGATTATTGGGGTCGTAAATTATGCAGTTTCCATCACGCGAGAATGTCACAATAAAGAGCACGTAATGTTCACACTACAATTGTGCAGTACTCAGCCTTGTTTTATTAGTGTGCTTGTTGTTGCTGTTTACATCAGCTTTAGGGAATTATTGGTGGAGCTTTCGCATCTTATATTTGTCTCTCCAATAACTTTGATTGCCGTTTCGAGCTTCTTTTTTTTTTTTTTGCTTATCATATGATTCTGACTAAGAAACGGGATAAGTATACAGATATATTGATAACATATTTTCCCGTATTCACCTTGGTGTATGTGCACTTACGGGAGGTCATCTTTTTTTGCTGCCAGTAGCTTGGGTAATGTCCGGAGGTGCCGAATTCTTAAAGACTGCATCGTTGCTGAAGGAGGAGGCTAGCCTGCTTAAGACCATTTTCCTAGTTACAAGCATACATTTTGTTTAGAGGTTAAAATTAGTACTCCGGGACTTCAAATATTTGGTCCTGGTATTCAAATATCAAATATTCTTTCTACTTAATTCAAGACCTGTCAGCAATAAACTATAAGTATATTTCCGGGCTGAATCCTGTCTCCTAGTTAGGGATAACATGCGAACTGCAATTACATAGACTTTCATCTTTAGTGAAAGACTCGATGTTCAAAAACCTTCGCTATACGGTGTCCTAGATTGGGTCGAAAGAACCGAAAAACACTTGGGACATGCGAAAATAACCGATTAGTTTCTTTGGGCGTAATGCGGGCTTCTGACTCAGCGAAATAAGACGTTCGATAAAGCAGAACTTTAGGAGAGAGTTCCAGATGTTTCCTTCGATGACAGACTGACGCGCCGTGTCAACAAGACCCGCGTGACGCGAACTAAACCCACCGCACTTTTCGCGCACGTTTCCGAGACAGCGCTTCTGACACGCACACGCTCACCGGAAAGAAGAAGAAAAAAGGAGGAGCTGGTTCGGCAGTGAATCACAATTTTAGCACCACAGTCACCGTCAGTGCCACTCTCCGACACCCAACTCTTGCATAAGAGCCACTTTACTTTCTTTTTTAAAGACGATAGTCTTTCTTGGGATACTTCAACGCAAAAATTTTGGTCTGTCTGTCTGTCTGTCTGTCCGTCCGTAACCTGATTCAGCTACTCGGCCAGAGTTTAACCACTTTCTGAGCGCCCAGCCATCTTGAACCGGTGTTTGCGTTCATACTTGGGAACATATTCGATCAAAAAGCAAATACTACGCATACCTGAGACGCAACATTAATACATAAGTATCAGGTCGTGTGTTGTTTTATTAGAAAATACTTAGATACTTAATTCTAAAGACCCTAGCGTTTTTTAGGCTGCGCTGAAAATGCGACGCTGTTCACGAACTGGGACGCTTTGCACGAAAAAGCCCTGTGCCGACGATAAGGTGCTGCCGTTGGCAGTGGCCCTTGGTTCAGCACAAGCTCATGTTTTTCGTTAGCGTCCATATCTCGCGCATCGCCTCCTCTATTTTATCAATGCCAGCCAGATGCGGCCAATTCAACGTAGAGTAGGCGCTGTCTGAGGCAAGACAAAACTTAGTAGTACGGCCGGCACAAGACTATCGTCTTTCGACGACATTTGCAGCGAAGCACGCAGATACGCGGCCAATTTTTTGGTATGAATGGATACCAACTGTGTTTGGCCTGACTGTCCCAACGTGCTGCTCGCACGTTGGTACAGTCAGGCCAAACACAACCGCCGGATCATGGGCTCTCTGGAGAGCCCATAGTTGAGCCCCGGCTCTTGATAGCCGATAACCACATGTCGTGGTTGATTTGGTTCGTGCCTTGTAACGAAGGGCAGCGTCAGAGCATAGGGTCTAGGCTAGCGAATTCGTTGCAGTGCCCGCAAGAGCTATTGAGATAAGCGGAAATAAATTTATGTAATAAGGCCGGACTGGCATACGAACCCATCTGCAATAATCTGAGAGTCAATGCATGTGCTCTATTTAACTTCTTGTGAGGAAGAAGAAAGTCTCTCCTGCCGAAATAAAAGTTCTCTAATTTTATTTTAAATAATGCAGTATTCACACTATACTTCGGCTTTTCGCATAACTATCAAATACAGTGGCCTAGCGCTACACGAAGAGATAACCACCATCCTGACAGCGTCATGAAGATGCAAAAATGGTAAACTTCGACTCTTTAACTTCAACCTTTCCTTTATGTTCTTATATTAAAGCGCGCCGTCATGGCATAAATAGTAGCTCGTTCTTTTCGGCATGGACAAACTTTTAACCACGAAGAATCTGCGCAATAGCGTATGCCTGAAGATAATGAAGGCTTTCATGTAAATTAGGGCGTTGCGTGCCCTCATTTGCAAAGTAACTGGTTCGGTAAACGAGACCTTGGTTGAGAAATAGGATGCACCGATCCACGCCGCTGTTGCTATGCTTATTGAGACGTCAGACGTTCTCTGCAAATGTACCATCGCCTGCGAAGGGACTCGCTTGCCTCTCCCATTTTGAATCGTTGCTCGGAGGCACCATTTATGCTCTCCGTCGCCAAGCAATGACAAAATTTGCTGAGGTAAATAGGCCATTAAAGTATCGTTTTGCATACGATTTACATACAACCACACATTTTATAGTTTCGAAGAAACCGTGTTACATTAAGAAAGATTGTTCACACTTCTTGCAAGTCAGCTATTGCCGCATATTCATACACGTGTGCTCTCGTGACCGCGTTTTGAACACGGAAGTGTTTTATGCCGGGGCCCAGCAAGACTTCAGTGATGTATTTCCGTCACGGAAATGACGTCCCAAAAAATGCACACGATCAGATTGCAAAAGAAACAAAGTTTCTTCAAGGGGATTCGAACCCATGACTACTCGGTTCTCGACAACAGGTGCCGGACACGCCATCTCCTGCGCCACGGTCATTCACCCTGGATGCTTTATCAACGCGTTTTTTATATATATCTCGCGCTTTCCTCTCACAGTGCTCTTGGTTGGCGGGGTGGTGTCGGAGTCTGGGAGAGGTAAAGTGAAGTAATGCATCATGACCATGGCCTCCGCGATTAACTCCTGCAATGTGTCGCTGCTACGCGTCCGTCCCATTCGGCGTGTTTCCAATAGGAGAAGGGCAGTTTTGTCAGCGCCTTTACACACCCCGAAATGGTGACCTTAGACCACGCCTCGTCCTCGCTCATAGCATTCATTCACATTAAAAATAGCTCTGCGACGCGCGCCTGCCTCGCCTGGCTGCAACACCACGTTCACCGTTTACACTCGCCCCAAGAAAGGTCGCGGCCCGGCAAGAGTGGAGACACGACGCGCGATGCTTTTCCCTTTAGTCCAGTCGTGGTTTACAATAACATTTCAACATACAGCGGTCTAGCAACCTCAGCCCAGGTTATGCGTTTAATCAGCGACGATCTTCTGGCGGTCACAACGGTTTCTCTGGTTACGCTCTCACCTTTAACTACGACAGCTGCCGCAAGGGTTTGTTTAACCATTGATCATGTATGTTAGTTGTCGGGATGGAGATGTACCACCAAGCGTCAACGTGGGTGCATCCGGGTTAAACTGTGCTATAGCTGCGAAACAACAATAGCATTGTGCAAGTAATCTTATATCTTATGTACAGTAAACATTCAACTACTTTTGTGAGGATACGTTTTACTTTCGTGTTATACCGATCCCTTCGACAGAGGAATCACCCAGGTTTTTTTTTGTTTACTTCTGTCACAGGACTCACATTGAAACCACTCTCACCCACTCTGCCTGTATAAGCGGTTGATGCAACGCTAAATCGAGCATTCCTTCTGTGTATATCGGATTCGCCGTTGCGTTCGTAGTTTAGTTGCTGCCATGGAATAAAGCGTGTTCATATATTACTGGCCCAGTTGTTTGCGGAAGCCCCAGACACGGCAAATATGTTTTCCTTAATTTCAGGCGACGCACATATGTGCATTCAATGTGTCAATGAGTGATGAAAAAATGTGACAAATAGTTATGCTATATAAATAGGAGGAAAGAAGAAGAAAGAGAAAAAAGAAGGAAATAGCAAATAACACCCTCGGGGACCCAAATAAGTGTTCACAAGCAAAAATGTCTATAAACACGAGGCCCAATCGGTTTCGTTAATAATAGTTAGCAGCTTAATGTTCCTCACTAAATGCAAGCACTGGTCCCTCATTGCTTCGAGGACTGCTTTATACCTTCGAGACATTAAACGCGCTTATGGAATGGAATGGAAAATAACTTCAGTGTGTCCTTTCATGCCAAATGCCAACAGACAATAACAACAATGATTTTTACAAAATGTGGACGTTGAGAGCTCCGCCCTTTGTGTAATCAGTACATTTACACGTAACTGCTCTCCATCATCATTATTTATAAACGCCTGTGCATGCACCGAAAAGCAGTGCTGACATTTAGTCAAATGATTATGAATGTGGGGAGAAAATGGCACACTGGGTGGTGGTGTCTCGCCTATTGGAACGCTAGCTTGCCAATACTACAATACTGCGTAGAAATGCACACCCCGCTATCAGATTTTCTGGCAGCATTAACTTGCTTAGGAATAAGTTTATAACATTGGTTGCAAAATGTAATACTCCCTCAATACTAGGCATGTACTCTAGTGTTTGCAGCGCGTTTCCGTGCACTTCTACGACCAGCTGTATTAGTTGTGTTACATTAAAAGTGTGGAGGCTTACAGCGTAACATCCGTTTCCTGAACTAAGGAAGCCATATGGAAGCTTACATGGTGTAATGACTTTAACTGCCTATATGAATAAATAATTGAGCGAGTGTCCTTACTGTTGCATCAACCGTCAGCCAAAAATTCCGTCAGCCAATAGCTTGAGAGAGCCCGCATTCCCAAGCCCCACAGAGAGTTCTTGATAATTAAATATGTACGGTGACAATCGCACAACTTTCAAATACACAGTCATCGCGAATAAACACGTTTCATCCGTCGCAGTGTACAAAGAAACACGCTCCATACTGCGTAAAATGGTCGCAATAGTGAAAGCAACAAATAAATTCTGTGTGCCCGTTTCGAAAAAAAAAAGCAGCAGGCTTTTACACTTTCCTGAAAACATAGGAGGTAAAATTATGGCTAATGTATAATTCAAAATTAAATTTGAAGTCGAAGTCGAAGTTAAAGTTGAAAATGGAAGTTGCAGGTTAATGTGTGCAATCTGAAACAACAACAACAACAACAATAATAATAATAATAGTAATAATAATAATAATAATAATAATAATAATAATAATAATAATAATAATAATAATAATAATAATAATGACAGAAAGACTATACATGCACAAATTCTAAATGAAACAGTGTGTTTATTCTAAATTTTTAAGACAAGTGTCGGTACACGAAATGCTTCGGCGTTCATTTCGGGCCTATAGGCTGAGGCGACAAAATTTTCGCGTGTGTTCTCTCGTGTAGGAAATAATGCATTGCTTACGTCAGTGACTGCGTGATGTAGAGAGTGCAGCTGTAAGATACATCCTAACTGTCTTTAGCCCGCGTACGTGGATCATTGTGCTGTAACACTTTTGTCGACAAGCTGCTTACAAACATTACGAATTTTTCTGATCAATATAAATAGTTAAGTAGACAATAATCAAAAGTTCGCAACTATAAGTAATATTTCTCGAACAGCGGGGCAGGTCCATGCATATAAAGAGCGTCTGCTACGTATATTTAATATTTGTATGCAAGCTCTCATGATGCACCTGTATAGCGAATACTTTATGTTTCGTTTTTTATGATCACTCCCTCGAAACCCGCGCATAGAAGTGTTGGATCTGCTTAAAGAATTCTGCCTTAACACTACTTAATATCTGCACAATCTCCCTCGAAACCCGCGGATAGGAGTGTTGTATGTGTTTGAAGAATTCTGCCTTCACGCAATTTATCATCTGCGCAATCTGGCATGAGTATGTCATAGTGAGCGAGCAGTGGATACTTCCACCAGGACGTTTCTTAAGAATAATGGGAGGCAGAATGCTGCCACTTGTATGTAATGTGGTGACGCTTGGAGATCAACAACACGGCCCCTTTATTTGGCGATGGTCGTATGTCAGTAAATTATCTATCGCGACACGTCAATTCACAAAGCTTTCCAAAGCGCTGATGGGCCTTATACGAATCACTGCGTTCAACGTCCTCTCATTAGGCCCGTCTTGACAAATTCTGTTTTATTAGATCTTCTATGCATGAGTATTTTCTTCTAGTTTTTGCCCTCACGCAGGGTTTCTCATGTGGATTCGAAATTAAACCGTTACGTGTCATGACGTAAGCTAATTTATTACCTTGAAAATGGCTATGTTTCAGAGCTATAGTTAATTGATCCACGACCCGCAGACAGAAACAGCTGATTAGTGTCTTACGTCATCTGTACTTCCATTCAATGGCTGTCCGTGAAACTACTTTGATCCTAATAAAAGCTTTCCCGTGGCACTCACAGTGTTAAAAGCCGAATCCTTCCAAAATATCCACTGGTAAACTGTCCCGTTTCTCTCTCGAAGTCAATGCTCTTCTGAGTGATGTCGTAATAATATCCGCAGCAAACCGGTACCCATGTCACAGTCCACAACATGATTAAAAGAGAGTCGCTTCAAAAGTGACGCAACAAGGTGGCGTTGAAAGCCCGTAATACCAGTATTCATCTGCATTCTGGGCCAGCGGTGGTCGGCATTATGCTGACATCGTGAATCCTCCTGCTCGCTCAGTGTGGTGCTTCGTATTGCGTAAACAACCACGGGACGAGCATAAACAACTGTCTCCAAGAGCAGCTAATGACAACGTCGACGACCGAGGAACGTTTTAGTTTCTCACGAGCCGGCGGAGCCACCACAGATGACTGGAGCATTTCGCCGCGGCCCCCGTTTGGCGGGTTTAATGGGCTCCTGGCACGATAATTTTCATGTGTTCTTTTTTGTTATTTTGCAGAATGAAAGGCCATGAGCCCTCAAGAGCTTATAAGATATACTGGTTAGCATGAGTGCAGTATGAAAAACTAATTACAGTACGTTTAACGAGCTAGTTTTTGGTTTCTATTGCCCGCTGATGCCTCGACATGGTACGAGCTTCTCGCCGCGTGCCCGAGCAAGCTGTCGTGACGTTTCCGCGGCAACCCCGCTCCGTGCCTCCGCTGGTGACGCTCAACCCGCCGATTATAATGTTTTGAGTGACGTAGGAGCGTCCATTTTAAATGTTTTGGTACCTGATGTCATCACAACAATCCATACTGGTGCATCATTCGCTAGAATTGACACTTAACCAGCCGTAACAATGGTGCCGATTTCAGTAGGTGTTCCATGTGAAAATATTCTGTAGTTTTAATTAAAAACAAAATATGTTATCAGCGTTTACTGAACTTCACATTTCAGAGAACCATACCTGTATGCAGGGTAAAATGATCTTCTAAAATTGGTGTCAATACCTCTTTATGAGAGAGAGAAGAAGGATGAAAGAAAGGCAAGGAGGTTAACCATGGCTGAGCCCGGTAGGCTACCCTGCACTGGGGAAAGGGGTAAGGGAATAAAAGTTAGAGAGAGGAGGAGAGAAAAGTCACTGCTACCGTCGACGTAACGGCAGTTCTGCGTTTAACATCACAGACGGTGAGTCAGTCCCGTGGCTTAATTCGAGCAGCGCATTCGATGCCTTACGCAACTTAAGTGCGCGGTCGCATGCACCCAAGATCTTGTCGATGGTGAAGCCATAGTGGTGCTGCTAGTGTTCGCAAGCAACAGACTTCTGAAGGCTTGCGAGAACTGGAGTGATGGTGTCCAGCAGTTGCAACACGCTGCGAGCTATCGGTGTCTGCATCTTGCTCAGCAGCACGCGAATAGCACTCACTAGGGTGCTGACCATGCCGATAACTTGGCTGTCTTCGTCCATGAGTTTATGAGGTACCGATGAAATTTCCCTCACTGTCGAAGTCTGATGTCGCTCATCATGTGCATGTAGCTTTGGGAGTTCGGGCCAATCGTCAGCTGCATTGCTGGTAGAAGCGTCACTGTCCTTAGACACGGCTGCGTTTGGTCTGGCTGGCAGGAACGGAGCGTCAGCTCCATTGCTAGCAGAATAATCTTTGTCCTTAAACCTGGCAGCGCTTGGCCCGAGTGGAATAGGTACAGGTGGTTTCGGACGTGGTTCGCGTGGCGACGAGGCTTTGGACGCTTTGGTGCAGCGCCGGCGACGGGACCTTCGTCGCGTAATAGATGCAGCCGCTTCTCGGTGTGAGATGTCATATCTAACCTTTTTCTTCAGCACTGCTATCTCCCTTCGAATAACAGGGCAATCCTTCGAAGAGGCATCATGAGGCCCGTTGCAATTTGAGCATTTCTGTATCGTGGCCTGGCAGCTGTCCTTATTGTGGTGCCCAGTGCATCGGGAACAAACGGTAGTGTTCGCGCACACACTGCTCACGTGGCCTAATTTCATGCACTTCCAGCACTGAAGCGGTTTGGGTACAAAAGGGCGAACTGCGTGTCGGAAGTGGCCCACTTTTACGTGGGATGGGAGTGATTCGCCCTTGAATATAATCCTTACGCATCGCGACGTCCCGATACGACATACACTTTCAATGATGGTATCTCCTGACGCCGGCTTGATCAAGACGGGTAGGTCGGAGTTGCCAATGGATTCGTCAACATCATAAATTACCCCAGTGCTCACTTCTTTGCCCAAAGGTATATGAGAGCGGACTTCCATCCCATTAAGTTCCGTGACTTCACGCAATGTGTCCAGCGCAGTCACATGATTGACGTCAATCGCTAAGATGTTCTTGCGGCTATTGACTCTGACCTCCTTTATTTCATTTGGCACCAGTGCCTCTAGCTGTGCAGACACGGCTTGCCGGTTAAGACATCTCATGTTGGCACTGGCGAGAACAGGCACGAAGAGGATGGTTAATACCTCGGTATTCCGCGAAGATCGCATGGTGGACGCGCTCGAACTGGATGACGTGCTCAGAAATCGTCTCTTTGCCTTTCGGCTCCTCACCAGCTCGAAGGTGTCGTCACCAGATTCTTCACTGCTGACATAGTAGTGCACGGTGTCATCGCTGTCAGTGCCGCTCTCGGCGCTGTTGCGCTTCCTGGAAGCAACACCTGCGGGCACTCCGGGGTCCAGTGGTCGCGCGTGGGCCTCCACCTCCGTCGCACACCAGCAGGAAACCGCACTTGACTGGTTAAATGAAAATTATTCGCAAAAAAGCGTGGAACTCAAACACTCGGCGTTCTGCTTGGTTTGGTTTGGTTGTCCTATTGAACTATGGCACGTACCCACTCTGGGGGGATGGGCCAAGAATGCGTTGTTGAAACTTAAAAGGTTATTCGAAAAATGTTAAAAGGATAAAAAATATTATAAGAAAAAAAAAGAAGAAGAAGAAGAAGAGAAGAAATGGTAATAATAAGTAATACATCAAATTTATACTTAAAATTCTGCTGTTGAGCTCGTATTCCAGACTGCCGTATCTGCCATACTGGCACTTCGTCTTCCTTCCAATACCTCTTTATGAGTTATCAAGTGGCCATGGACCTTCCGAGCCGTGCAACACTAAAGCGCAGTTTCTATTGGAGAGAATTTTGACGTAGAATCTTTGCAGTGGTTGCTCAAGTCATGTCTCTTTTATGTCAGCCACGTCGAAAGTCGAGAGAAAAGTGAGGCGGCCGTTGGGTGCCCTTATAAAGGCTGAGAATTCAATTTCCCTCGGAACTTGGAAGACGCGAACAATGGCAGCCGATCGAGATATTAAATGAGTTGTAATTATAGCTATCGACTTGTCTTGGAAAATGTAGGGTAAATGATGCTAATGTTGCTTACAGATGACGCAGGACTGAAAGTTGGGCTTGTTGGTGATACATTATGGGCAAGAACAGCGCGCAGACGGACGGGCCGAAGATAAGGTAACAACTCTTGTGTTGCGTTACCTTTATCTTCGTCCCGTCCGTCTGCGCGCTGTTTTCGCCCATAATTACAGATCACTAAACGGCAGCCAGTATTGGTTATTTGCTGTTTTAACAAGAACATTTCCCACTTTCGATGTCAGTCCGATTATGGAATTGTCGACAAGAATTTCTTTATTTCCCTTTTAGATGAGGAAACTTAACAGCAAGGAAAAAAGCTCCGTGTTTTTTTTTTTTTTTTTTTTTTTGTCGGGAACAGCAACTACATAAAAGATTTTATGTCTCATGTAAGAGAGATTCGCTGTTGATTGAACAGCAGAGTATGTACGTTCCGTGTTTCATCATACACGCGTTACTCTGCTCGAAGAGACAGAGGGATTCATTATGAGATTTTGAAGTGCGCGTTGCTGGAAGCAGCAAATAAGTGATGTGATGAAACAGCAAAGGGCGCATATGCGATTGGAAAGAAACTTGGCGCGTTTCTTTCGATTCGAGAACACGTTCCACGTGCTCCTTTTAAAAATAATCGTACAATTACGACACCACGAACCAACCCTGAGTGTTGCTAAAATATTATTCCTGATATTGACGCGCAATAAAAAGGAACAGCAAAAACCAGGAACTATAAATAATGCGCACATTTATCCCCGCCGAGCATCCTTGTACGAATAAACGCATAACCATTGGTCTTTCTTTATTCTTCAATTAATTCGGGTTGATCTTCATAAAACACGAGCGCTCGAATAAAGTTTATTAATACAGCTGTATTTTTTAGGGGCGAAGCTCCTTAGGGCTTAGGCTAGTCCGGCGTTGTCCTGCGTCGTCCTGCGTCGCTGTCGTCATCGTAGTAGCCACCCCTGTGCGATGACGATGACGCTGCCATCACGGCACAGCACTGTGCCGCATAGTGGGTACATGCAATGTACCCACTATGCGTCATAACGATGACGCTGATGACGATGACGATCGCAATGCCATACAAGACATGGCATCGCGATATGGTCTCACATGCATATCGTTTGACCACATGCAACCAACCACCATCCGAGGAACCTGCATCGATCTCGTCTTTGCAAACTTTCCACTACGACCCATCCAGGAACCGCCCTCCCTCCATTTCACCGACCATAAAGCCGTTATAATGAAGGGGGAACGGAAGCCACGGCTTATGTAAACGGTAACCACGACCAACGAAGTAACGAAAACAAAACGGAAAATCACGGCTCACGAATAAAATATAAATTTCTTGTATATATACACACAGTCTTTGTCACGTCTTTGATGATGTACTGGGCGAATTTCACGGAAGGTTCACGGTTTACCGATGAACCTCCGGAGCTTCGCCCACTCATCATCATTCACTCCGTGAATATGCTGTGATTTTTTCCTCTCTGCAGGCCCCGTTTCTTCCTGGGAACAGTTATCTCTAAGAAGGTGAGTTTCAGCATGGCAGTAATTATCCCCTAGGAAATCGCAACCAGTTTCCTTTCCGAAGTTCTCCTTCCTATTGTTATAGCTTTGAAAACAGCATGACGTTCGCTTTCATTAACTACTGTCCGGACCACCGACCGAACGCTCCGATATTGATGTCTCTGCTTCTACGTTTCTCAAACCCACACTAATTAGTTCGTGCGAGTGCTTCCAGGTCGAATACTGGAAGCGGATGATTTCGAAACAATATAAGGGGAAGATGAAATTTTCCCTTTGACTGCCACCAAAAACTTCCTCAATAATGTGGAATGGGTTTAATTTCGAGCTGGAGGGAGGGTTGTGCCTGTACGGTGAGCCCACTGAAGAACAGCGGAAACGAGGTTATTTGCGCTGCATCTTTGGTATTTAAAAACATCAGGTCCAATTTATATATATATATCTCTTCAACGGTTGTCTGTATGAGCAGTGAGCACAATCGCGCTTTTTCGCTGCCCTAAGGTGGTTGTATTGTCAGAGCATCAATCTAAGACCAGACATTGGTGCAGCATATGGACTACCTAACCGCGGGAGTTCCAGGCGAAGTAAATCGCTGCTTATCAGTTGGTACGTGAGGAGGTCAAGTATTTTGTTCGAAGGCAGTGACGCAATACCGAGTTTTTAAATCTAAGAGCAGTCTAGACAGCTGTACCCCTGGGCATGCTTGGAATACAAGTCGTCATTCTTATAGCGCTTGGGTCGATGCGACTTAGCAGTGTTCGTTTCATTTAGCCTCCGGCTCTCGCGAATTGTCGAAACAGAAGAGAAGTAGGAGAGATCTGAGTCAGCCGCTTAGTGAACGCCGGATGATTCCTTGCTAATGACTTTCTGTTGGTAGCACAGCCGCTCTAAACAACGCAGCCGTTTTCTGTACCACGCACCGGGCTACCGTCTCATGCAGGCAATTGTCTAAAGAGCTTAATACTTAAAGACCATAGAGATCGTGATTAAAGTTTACAACGGCTTCGAGTGATGCAAACACTGTATTCAACAGAGGTTTCAAGAGCCCTGGTTCGCACCAACATTCGCGCCTTAACCTTTACAGCCATGTACCGCAATTTTCTTTCAGAAAACAGAGTAAAAGTGCTAATTGGAAGACATTAGCACGAAGGGAAAACCATATGCATGTTTCTACAATGACTTGCCTTCTTTTCTTTCCTTTTAACAAGGAGTAGTGAAGGTTGGGAAAAGAATTTGTTAATACATTTTGTATCTCTCTTTCTCTCTGTGTGTCTGTTCTGTGCATCATTGTTCAATCAATGCAGCTTCATACGTTTCGCGCATAGGCATCATGTGCTGATTTCGACCGGCACATGGTGAATCCCACGTCGCCATAACTCAGCGCTTTCATGTGCTGCGGAATACATTAACGAAGAGCAAAGCCCATGCGCACAACATATTTAAGTCATTACTAAATGAAGCAACCGATGCATACTTTGATATCATTAATATCATTAGAACCTGCGATTAACTTCGTATGAACAGCGAAGCATAACTTGCTTAATAATCATGACAAACATTTGTGAGAGTTGTTTTCGTGATCTCCTCGATCAACGCATCAACGTATTACCAAAGCTAAGTCCTTCAATATAAATCTCATGAGTCTATGGAGGCTCTGCGTGATTCGGTGAAACCAGACGATACTTCGTGAGACCTTGTGGGCAGTGACGTAAACAAGAATCATGAAAAAAAAAAGCAAAAGAAAGTCTGGTGATGCTCAAGTGAAGGATAATGTGTTCGTCGGCGCACCATAAGTAAGATGAGCTTAGTATGACATGACGTTATCCGGGCGTATTAAATTGCCAAATTTCTGGCTCCATCACGACGTTATTCACGTACACGGGAGATGTTCATTTGTTCATTCAAAGGTGAGTGGATGCAGGAGGCAGTGTCACAACCAATGAGGTGCGAAAATGACCCGGTGGGGTGTTGGAGATCAATAGAATAGATTAAGGAGAAAAAGAAGAAAAAAAATCAAGAAGATGGCTGTCGCCTTCGAGTCGTTTCAGGCTTTCAGCCTCTCAAATGAACATTGTGTGTTTTATTTTTTTCATACTACTTGCGTGAAAACGTTTAGACACTAAAGAGGCACAAACTAGCCCATTCTTCTGTTACTGTGTTCTGCTCTTCTCACGCTTCCTGGAAAAGCCCATCACTAAAAATAAAAAAAGAAATGAACAACTCCATAAGTGTCAAAAAGGCCGCATTCTATTCTCTTGCTACTCCTTAACGTGCGTTCAACGCACTAGAAGTATTTCATATTTCTTCTATGCTGCTTTGTTTCTACGCTCCTCACCATTTCTCGTAGCGAGTAAGTGTGGTCAATGCTCTTTCGCAACGCTGGGCCGAGATTTCCAATTCAACAGGGTCGCGCATTTTTCGCCTCCAGCCAATAACCTCATCAGACTTTTACTCACGCACTCTCGGCTACTCTCTCCTCTCGCCTTCTCATTATTGCACTCAGAAGTATGTTGGCCTTTGAATAAACTTGAATGTATGGTCTCTTCATGTAACATGTGCATGTAAATGCATCGAGGGCAACGACACGCATTCTCTTCATTAGTGCAGGCGCGCTCCTCATTTTTTATAGAGTTCCTTGCCACGTATATAATACATCAAACCGAAGGGGCATTCACGATAAGGCAGCGAGAACACCTCGCCGCCTATGAAGAAGGGATAGAAGAAGCAGAGTCACGTACTATGTTCTTCATATGTTTTGGGCGATGAAATGTTTTATCCGTGTTTCCTTTCGCGCGCGCATAAAGTACATTCTATACGCCACCAGGAAGCACGTACGTCTGTTATAGTTCCAAGGCTAATGAGCAGCGCCTGATAGTGAATTTCTTCCTGCTTCGCATTATGCAAATAAACTTCTATGGAGCAAAGAAGCACCAAGTTTTCTATTCTTACGCAAATGATAATTGAAACTCAGTTGAATTGAACTGAATAGAAAGATGCGCAACTTTGTTACGACGGTTTACCGAGCTTACGGCGAACAACTAAAGTTTATTCAACACGATGCAAACATACAGAGGGAGCGAAAAATGACAACATAACGGAGAGTTGTGGAAACCGTCGGAATTACACAACGTGGCATTACCCAAAAGTTGATACTTATATATCGGTTGTATTTACGCTTAAAAGTGACAGGTTCGCGCGGACTGGCTATTCTTATACCAAAACGCCTCACTGCTGGTGTCGTTCGCTTGTGCTCACGCCATCATCAACTGATGGCATAAACGCCAGAATATTCCAACTTGGATATTGGGCGTGCCCGCGAAGATGCATGATCTGGGGGGGGATGGGTTCAATTGAACGTATTGCGGACCCGCGCGGCTCGTAGCTTAGATGCTTGGACTCAGATATAAATTATTTGAAGGCCTTGTAAAACTAGTTACATGAAGTGATTGCCTTGTACAAGAGTTTGTATCGCGTCTAAGAAAGCAATCAAGAAAAAGGAAGATATGTCGGCATTGTTGCAGCCTTCGACGGCTGTTCTTCACTTATTCTTTAGAAATCAGTATGAAAGCGAATTTTTATTTTAATGAGGAGCACTTTAGCTGGCTGGGATAGTATGCTGCCCTAGGCTGCAATATGCTGTCGAAGTCGCTTCGCGTAACGCTCCATGTGTAGCATATTGAGCGCAAGGAGAAGTGTTCTTCCTCTTGTTCTTCGAGCGTCTTGATGATAATGGCTTATCATCATCATCAAAAAAACAACTAGTGTGCTTTGCGTAACGGAGGCAACACCACGTATAAATATTGACAAAACGAGGAAGCAAGCGCGAAACAGAAATAGAGAGAAAGGGACAAAATAGGAAGAAAAATGGAAATTTCAAAAAAAGAGACAGAAATATATAAACAGAGAAGAAGCAATAAATATAAGTGAAAAATATAAAATAGAGACAGAAAAAGTGGAAAAGCAGAAAATAAAGAAAGAAAGAGAGGAGGAAAGAAAGAGAAAACCCAAGAGAAACAAAGAAGGCTGCCCAGCTCCGCACTTACTTCAGGCTTCTTAGCCGTGTGCGAAGCTGTCTTAATTTTTAACTAATTCTCATTTTAAGAAAGGAGTTCTTTAGGCCTTTCTTTGCCCCGGGTAGTGCGAACAAAAAGTATCTCATCATGAATCGGCACGCGCTCTCTTCGTCCTCTTCATCGTCTCAGTAGCCTTCTTCATATTATGCTTTCCTCCCAAAACACGCGTGCCGATTTCTCCCGCGTGGAACAGGATAACGCTGGTGCGTCAGAGATCGAGCATGAAGAGTGAGATAGAAATGAAGGACAAAAATTTTAGGCGGAAAAAATTTCTTGGCGAGGCGGTATTCGAACCCGCGTAACCACGATCCGAAGGTGTGCGGCTAAGCATTGTGCTATCGAGGCACGCTACCAAAGCATAGGATATCCTTGTATAGTGTAGTGTAGCAAAGGGGTAGGAAAGCGAAATGAGAAAGAAATGGAGAGATTTGAGTGTGAGGGGTAGGAAGAGGAGGAAGGGAGGGAGTGAGGCATAGCATAGAAACAGGAAGAGAGAACTACAGAAAGAGGAAGTAAGCGAGAGTGAAAAATAGAGAAAGATCAAAAAGAAAGAAGCCAGAAATATATATACATATATATATATATATATATATATATATATATATATATATATATATATATATATATATATATATATATATATATATATATATATAGTCGAAAAAAGAGGACGACAACCGTACGAAACGCAAATGTTACTAACGTTTCGGCAGGAGGGCCTGCCTTCGTCAGAGTAAATTCAAGAGGCCACGCAGGGCGCATATATAAGCAGCTGGCTTCGGTATCGCCAGAATGAATGATTTTACAGATCTTGACATACGATTGCAGATGAACAATTGCAAATCAATAAGTGCACGTGGCTATATACAATACACGTGACATTGCGCACTATTGAGATGGCACATCTTAGATACAAGGTAACTTCTACGCATCGAACCAGGTTTACAAGAACAAGATAGCATGAAATAAAACCGCAAACTTCGCAAAACCAGATAGAACAGCAATCTACGCGCAGTCGTTCATGTGTACACAAAGGTAGCAGGATACACTTTAAAAAAAAATAAGTAATAATAATAATAATAATAATAATAATAATAATAATAATAATAATAATAATAATAATAATAATAATAAAATCCTTAAGTGCATAAATGATACAATATAAAAACCGCTCAAAGACTACGTTCAAAATCATGAGAGACACAGGCGACAGGCATAAAGGACGCAATCATAGGCAAATAGTTAAACTAGCTCAACCAACATAGTGCTCCCGAGCTTTCGTTCATTCCGTTAGACAGAGTTTTAAATTTATGAATAAGGAATGATTCCCTAACCACGCGTTCATGATGTGATTTAAAACCCGATTCTAGGATTGTGGCTCGGATGTTATTGAAGGAATGACCTGCATCGGTGACATGCCTTGAAACTGGTAAGGAAGGAAGCGCATGCACATGAGCTTTATGATTGTTAAAGCGGTACCTAAAAGCCGTTTCAGTTTGACCTATGTATTGTAAATGATAGATTGAACATTCTAGCAAATAAACGACATTCTTTGTGTCACAATTGAAATTGCCTCTGATATTTACCTTGAAATTAGTCGCTGTGCTGGTTGCTATGGTTGTTGTTTCCATGTGAGCGCACACTTTGCAGCGGGGTTTTTTACAGGGACGGCAACCAACTACACTGTAAACGCAAACTAGCCGAATTGGGCGTTTTAAGGGCTTAATACTACCTTCGCTTGGGACCGTACTCCCTTAGGGAGTATTAAGATCGGTGTAATAAAGTTCTGCGTCCTCAATTTTACTTCCTTGAGAAATTATGGGGATAAAAGGTGGAAGAAAGGAGGTAAATTCACGATCTGACGCCATTTTGTCAAATGGAGTTCAAGGACAGAAAACTCCTATTTCACTTTCTCGGGCATATCTTCCATTTATTTTATCCGAAGCTATAGTGCCTTCAGTGCTGGCGTGCATGTATGCAACTGCGCGGGCGAAAGAAGTGTTTCTCAAAGTGCTTAATAAATTCATGAACGTGCTAATCAACGATTTCTTCGTCTCGTCAACTGATGCACATTGTTGTACGGAATGCACACTACCGCTGGGCTCGGGTTCACAATGCATTTCGACCACAGAATGACTTCGCTTATGTTGTTTTACCATCAAATCGAAGTTAAACTAAAAGTAGGAGCGTGTACACCCTCGATGTGGCCTATCGGCACCGCATGCACAGTCAGGGCACAGGCGGTGTGCCTCAACGGACGGAATAAGATCCGGTGTTGAAAGAACCCGGCGAAAAAAAAAGAAAAAAAGAGAAACGAAAGAAAAAACGCCACTCTCCTCAAGCGGCTGCTCTGAAAGGAACGAAGCGCCTTTGACCTTCGAGCGGCGGCGATAAGAGCGGAACAACCATCGCACGCATGCGCGCGCGAGGGGAAAAAAGAAAGCAAAAAGAAAGAAACGCAAGAGAGTCGCGAGAAACGCGAGAAGTTCCGAAATGACAGCGGGTGCTACCGCAGGCTGGCCCCAGCGGCGTGCGTGAGTGATAGCGAAGCGAAGCCGTCATGGGATAACGTCGGTTTTGTGAAGGACGCCTTTCAACTACCCTGCTATGCGTCGATCATGTGTGCACATTTCATGCCGGCAGCCTTACTGTGTTCTCGTCGCTGGACGTGAAATGTGTGGTTTGACGACAGTGCAACATGCACTGCGTGTGCAATGGTGTGGCAATGGCCAGGTGACTCAAGCGAGCAGCAGCTGAAGGGCGCGCCGCGTTCGCGGCACATTCAGGAACACAAATGGTACGTAATACTTATGTTTCCTCTGTTTGCGCGACCTTGTCGCTTGGGCAGCAGTAGGTGCTCTTCTGCACATTCCGTCGTGTCAAAAGTGCAATGAAAAGCGAAAAAAGAAAGGTCATTAAGCTCACATAACATTACATAGGTCGGCATTTTAAGGGAGTACTCACTCAAACAAACTCACCACAATTTTTTCAGCCTTTGCACTCACTCACGTTCACACTCACGTCCACTCACACTTATGAGTACTCACTCACGTTGACACTCACCTCCACTCACACTCATGAGTACTCACTCACGTTCACACTCACGCCCACTCACACTAATGAGTACTCACTCATTCTCAACTCACCACGTTCAAATGAGTGTGAGTGAGTGTGAGTTGAGTGCACTCATGAGTGAGTGTGCCGAGCTCCATAGGTCGGCACCTTAAGGGAGTACTCACTCAAACTCACACACCACAATTTTTTCAGCCTTTGCACTCACTCACGCTCACACTCACGTCCACTCACACTCATGAGTACTCACTCACGTTCACACTCACGACCACTCACACTCATGAGTTCTCACTCACGTTCACACTCACGTCCACTCACACGCATGAGTACTCACTCATACTCAACTCACCACGTTCAAATGAGTGTGAGTGAGTGTGAGTTGAGTGCACTCATGAGTGAGTGTGCCGAGCTATGCATAACAACGATGTGTGATACGTGTTTCGAATTGGCTGACCGCTTGGCGTGGCCAGCCAACTCAAGCGAGTGCGCCTTAAAACTGAATGTTTGTACGACATAATTTCCTTGCTTGCGATAAAGCATGAATGAAGCAGTGCTTCCAGGGAGTATACACTTAAGCAACAAAAAAAAAAAGACAGCTGTTATCACGCGGTCATGTGGTAACACGTGCATTAAGGCCAGATTTGTTTTCTATTTATTCTGTTCTCATGCGCAGATTATGAGCAAGTAAGAATACTTTTTGACGAAAATTTTGCATTGTGCACTTTGTCCGTCTCCAACACAAAAGTTAAATTGCATATCAAGGCACATTGACATCATGAGCTTGTATACATTTAGCTAGAAAGAATAAGTCATGTTAATGACAGATTATGATGGCCATATGATGTGTAAGACATGTGCTTAATTACAGTGTGTTTGTTGAAGCACATGCATTTTATGCTATGGTCACTTCATTTGTCACATATCAGCACTAGAGCTTGCCAAGGTTACATGTTCATATTTATGGAATTTAGGAGATGTGTCACTTGTGCAAGGCTAATTTAATCACATTGATATAAGTCAGTTGAATCTGTTGAACCTCGTTGTGGAATCACCTTGTTCCTTCCCCTCTGGTTATTTTGTTTTACTTTTTGTTGCCATAGTGTTTATGATCAGCACACAGTATTCTGACTGTTGACACAATTTCTGACAAGGTAAACAGGCTGGTACTTTGTCCACGTCTTCTATTGTCATCATTACAAGTGAACTGTTTAATTTTGCCATGAATCAATACCAAGTCGCCCAATCTTCAGTCCTAAACAGAACAACAGAACAGCTGTGGTTGATGAAGAAGCTAGTGTTCCATGTGTTGTAAGTGATAATAACTGTTGGTGCGTAACATCCCAAAGCCACCACACGATTATGAGAGGCGCCGTAGAGGAGGGCTTCGGAAAGATAGACCACCTGGGGCTCTTTAACACGCACCTAAAGCTAAGTACCTGGGCCTCAAGCAGTCACGCCTCCATTGAAATCCGTTTAACTCCAAGGTTAATCGTACTAAAATTTGCACCCCTTTACACTACAATGCTAACTTCACTGACAGCTAAAACTACTCGAATGATGGTACACAGGACAAAAGTACACTTCTGGTGCTCTTTCGCATTTCATTACAGTTGTGTACTTTTTGCCCTCTGTACTTTAAGTGAAAAGTTCACAAGAAACTACTTAGC
>JALIZH010021163.1:0-109955 GCA_030522465.1 Rhipicephalus appendiculatus | reverse complement strand
ATAAATGGCAGGTGGTAATATGACAATCATGATATCCATGTCATGTACAGGATGACTTGCATGCCACGCTCATGGTGCGTTCGTGGTCGTTTCGCTGGCTTGATATACACCAAAACTGGTATTGCGTGAGTTGACTGTATGACGAACATAAGTGACAGGTCCTAACATGCAAATGATGACATGCATTTTATTTACAGCATAATTATTTCCTTGCTGGCTACTTCGCATTACATCGATTCCCGCAATGCGTGGGATCTGCCGTTTTTTTTCCTTTATTCACTTCGGCGGGTATGTGCCACAGGTATGCGGGTGCCACAGGTGATTGACAGTGTATATCTACCCAGGAACGGCGAGAAAAGATATTGGTAATTTTAACGCGAGTGTATGTTGAAGTCACCTACTAGTATAAAGAGTTTGTGCTTCTAGGTGATTTATATTGTTCTGTCACAATTATTATTGATATTAGCTATTGTTGAACCTTTTTTTGTGTCTCACATCCACGAATCTCCCCGTGACAGACAAGCCTCGGCCCTAAGGTGCTACGACCCTAAAAAAGAACGCCGGGAACACCTTGGGTCAGACACCACCGCGTGTTAGGAGACGCAGAGAGGTCACTCCCCGCGCCGCAGTTTAAAAGAAAAAGAAATATCTAAAGAGCGTCGGGTTCTGCATTGTCGGCACTTGCAGCGTGTTGCTCAAACACAAAGACGTAAGAATTGTGACAGTTGTTAGTTCACGCTTGTCCTGTTTATACCCTCGCGTACTTGTCGAGCGTCCTTCTTTGTGCTTCAGCGGCGCGCTACAAGTATGCAGCTGCTTGATGAAAGCCAGCAAAAGCACGGGACACGAGAAAGAGGCAGACGCAAACACCGCTGGACGGTGTTTGCGTCTGCCTCTTTCTCGTGTCCCGTGCTTTTGCTGGCTTTCATCAAGTATAATGAACCAACTGGCCCAGATTTCTACTCGTCTGCATGGAGCTGCTTGTAGTTCTTCGTGTGACATTCAAATTTCTTTCTGTCGCATTCATTGCTTCGCCCTTGTGGCGAAACTGTGACTTTTCCCTCTCTCCCTCCTTCCTTGGTTAAGCTACAAAACAAGCTTGCACGAGGCAATAAATCATTTTCCCAGCCACCGGTTGTCCGCGTATTCTTGCCGTGGCTGACCCGCCAGCTATGCATACCAGTGGCGACGAGTTCGGTTTTTTACCCACGGTACCAGAGGAACGGCGAAGGTCCTGCCGTCAGAAGACCTCGGAACGACCACAATGGCCTACCTGCAGTTGCCCGATTACGACGAAACTAAAGATAAGTGGAAGCCTTACCTCATCAGAGCAAAAGCGTATTTCGAGGCCAACAGCGTAACGGAGCCGTCTAAGAGAGCACTACTGGTTTCGGCGTTGTCTAGCAAGACGTTCGAGGTGCTAGCTGACAGGGTAGCCCCACGCGCACCAAATGAACTCACCTACAAGGAAGTCGTTCAGAGCATGCATGAATACTATGATCCTATAAGAAGCAAGCGCGAGATAACTGAAAGCTACCAGTTCTTCAATCGCTTACAACTTCCAGGTGAAAGTGTCAGCCCGTTTCTTGTTTCTATTCGCCGAATAGCAGACAACTGCAATTTCGGCACGTCGCTTGACCGCATGCTTGGGGATCGCATTGTCTGCGGAGTACGCTCCGTTGCATTGAGGAAACTAATGTTGGCGAAAAGGGACTCTAAGCCCGAAGCATTGGCACTTTCTGCCGAAGCCGCTGAAAACGATGCGGAAAGCAGGACTTCAGAATCGACGCCCTTGCTTAAGCTACGGGCATCCGAGGTCAACACGGCTCATTTTTCTCGTGCTCGTGACGTGTCGCAGCAGTGTGATAGATGTGGAAGTGGCGAACACGATGACAACAGCTGTCGTTTGATCATAGCATAGTGCTATCGCTGCGGGCGCCGTGGCCATCTCGTAAAGATTTGCCGCCTCACCACCAATAACGGCCGCGTCGCACCGCATGTGATTCAGGGAAAAGATTTGACTCTCGAAGAAGCCGCAACTGAAGACGACGATTATGGAGCGACACACATATGGACCTTACTTTCATCACGAAAAAGGCGCCTTGAGCCACCGATGCTGCGTAATTTCACGTGGAGTGGTGTACAACTTACACTGGAAGTAGATACGGCTCTCCTGTCTGCGTAATCTCCCGGGACAAGCATCGCTAACAGTGGCGGGCACTTAAGCCTTCTGATGTGAAGTTGTGTTCTGTCGGACCACTTCCAGTCATGGGAGAATTGGAACTCTGTGTGCAATACAAGACGGTCTCCGTAAACTGCCCACTTATTGTACTCAACTGCTCGGGACCTAATCTGTGTGGCCGTGACCTGATTTTCTTGCTCCACAGATCGGGGGGTTCCAGTTTTCCAGCCATTGGCACAAGACTCGCCAGACTCAACGCAAGATTCCACAGGAGAAGTTAACAACGTTGTCGGCGACTACCACGACGTGTTCTCTAAGGATCACGGCCTGATCAAGGGGCCTCCAGCCACCTTGCAGCTGAAGAACGGAGCCGTGCCGAAATTCTGTAAGGCAAGATTCCATACCGTACTTTCTAAGGGACAGGGTGTCGCAAGCGCTGGTTCGGCTGGTAGCTATCGGCGTACTTTCGCCAGTCCAACACTCGGATTGGGCCACTTCCATCGTGCCGGTACTTAAAGGGGCCCTGCAACACTTTTTGAGCATGGTCAGAAAACGCTGCCGATCGGTAGTCGAGGCTCCCGAGAACACGCGAGCCAAATATTATAGCTCAGCACGCGGCATGGAATTCACAATAAATTCTCAGTCAGCTAAAAATTGCTTTCTCTTCTCTCGACAAATGACGCTACAAGCTCAAAACTCACTCGTCACAGCCATTGTATCAGCCATTGGCTGATTTGAGCATGGCACGCTCGTTCGTTACTCTGCCGCGGGAAGGCCGCGACTTGTCCACGCGTGCGCGTGATCGCACGGAAAAGCCGTGTATTGGAAGAAAAAAAAAGAGAAAAAGTGCTCAAGGTCACGAGGCGTGCGTGAAGTATTTTCTTTCCCCGTGCCATCCCTCCCTGCTTAGCTTCCAGCGCTTTCGTCGGGACGAGAGAAGAGAGAATGCAATTTGCAGCGTGCGACAAATCTTTGCAACTCCGCTCGTAATGGACGGATTCTCAAAATTTTTGCGGCGGTGAATTCGTGAGGCAGTAAGCTCCTTTAGTGAATCCATTCCATGGCTACTTGGAAAAGTGTTGCAGGGCACCTTTAAGAAAGACGGAACAATCAGAATTTGTGGCGACTTCAAAGCCACCCTGAACCCAGCCTATGCAGTTGAGCAGTACCCTCTCCCAGTTATTGAGGACATGTTTGCGTCTTTAAACGAAGGAGAGTATTTTAGCATTCTTGATTTGCGAGATGCATAATATCAAGTTCCCCTGTATGAACCCTCAAGGAAGCTTTGCGTAATTAACACTCACAGAGGCTTGTTCTGTTTTAATAGGCTTCCTTTCGGAATATCCTCTGCTCCGGCTATTTTCCAAAGAAAAATGGATGCGATATTGTCAAGTTTGCCAGGCGTCCCAGCGTACCTTGATGATGTACTGGTTTCGGAGACGCGTGGCGATGGGAGTGAACGCCTGAAGAATGTGCTAGAACGTTTCCGTGAACATAGAGACAAGCTAAGATACGACAAGTGCCGCTATAGAGAGCCATCCATCGTATATCTCGGCCATCGCATAGGCAGAAAGGGTCTTCAT
This sequence comes from Rhipicephalus appendiculatus, assembly GCA_030522465.1. Classification (NCBI taxonomy): domain Eukaryota; kingdom Metazoa; phylum Arthropoda; class Arachnida; order Ixodida; family Ixodidae; genus Rhipicephalus; species Rhipicephalus appendiculatus. The sequence goes on along the minus strand of JALIZH010021163.1, from coordinate 106,190 downwards.
CCCACCGAGAAAAATTTGGAGGAAATTGTTTGGGCGCCTCGCCCACACATCGTCGGTGAGCTACACTCCTTTTTAGGAATGCTGACGTTTTATGCCAGATTCCTGCCAAACATGTCTACTCTTCTTTCTCCGCTCAACAAACTCCTGGAAAAGGGCACATCATGGCACTGGGGAAAGCAACAGAAAGTTACCTTCGAGAAAGCAAAGGACAGCTCAGGTTCTCGTTCACTTTGATCAAACAAAAGAGTTGAAGCACGAATGTGACGCTTCCCCGTACGGTGTGGGCGCAGCGCTTTTCCAGACAATTGACGGCATGCCCATTGCCCAAGCCGATGGGGTTCCGGTACCGTACATTGACGGCCGCCGAGAAAAATTACTCCCAGTTAAAAAGAGAGGCCCTTGCTCTGGTGTTTGGCGTCACTAAGTTTCGTGATTACCTTCTAGGTCGCCATTTCACCCTCGAAACTGACCACCAGCCCCTCTTGAGCTTGCTGCAGTCTGACCGCTCGACACCACCCCTGGCTGCAGCACGTATCCAACGCTGGGCGCTGTACTTGGGAGGCTACCGCCACAAGCTGCAATACACGCCAGGAAAACAGTTGCTCGACTCGGACGCCCTGAGCAGGCTGCCACTGCGGTCTACGGAGACTGATGAAGTGGGTGAGCCACCGGAATATGTTCTTGCTCTTGAAAACTTAGACGACGGTGTGATCACAACGCGGGAGCTACAGCAGCTATCGGCCACAGACCCCTGTTGAGTCCCGGGGTTCGCAGCATCCCACCGCTGCTATCCAGTTGTTGAGTTGTTGGGACCGGCCGTTGCCGGCTCCGGAGGCTCGTGAGGAAGATTCCGAGGCAGCATAAAGAGACTGAAGAGGAACTTTGCAGAGGTTTAATTACAGTATTTACATGGCAAGCATTTCGTTACATGACGAACATCTCGTCAAACAACACGAAGATTTCGTTCTAAATCATGACGACCTCGTTTCGAAAGCCTCGAAGGAGTCCACGGGGGCTGATTATAAAGAGTCCCTTTTCCCCTAGATCCGTAAATGGGAGAACGGCTCTAAATTGCGCAGTCCCATCACAGGACACACGCCACTTCCGACGGTGCCGCCCACACCCGCCCAGGTCAACGTCCTTGACTGGGGTGTTGCCACAGCATTGCACCAGTGGCCCCAAGGTGGTGACGTGTGAAGAACGCTGGGTGATGGGTCCCACGCACGTACTACCGGGCGCATCAAAAGGCCCGCCGCCTCGAAGTAACCCGCCGCTCAATTAGCGGGGCGGGTTGTCATCCGCAGCGACGCCGCTGTCTCTTCAAGGAGGGTGTCACGACAGGAAACCATTGCGGTCGTCTCGTCAAACACATTGAGCGTCGGACTGCATGGCGCCTCACTTCCCGGCTAGGAAGGACAATACACGTGCTTGAACGTATGTCAGTGGGCCAGCAGCCCCTCGGCGACCTGTTTGTCGAACAGGGGACACGGCTTTCTCGTCGGCGCAGGCGCCGATCCCAACACCCCACAACAAATGTGGTGAAGCATTACATAGTGCAGCCTGGCCCAAAAGTGCGAAACAGCTAGATGAAACAATGCGGCCGTTTTTCGACCGTAAACTAGAATTGTCCTTAGCTCATGGACTACTTTATTGGGGGCATCGCGTAGTCGTATCTGAAAAAGCGCGGGACTGACTGTTGAAACTCTTGCACGAGGGCCCACCAAGGCTCGTCGGGAATGAAAGCAGTGGCAAGGTCAAAATTTTGGTGGCCCCGTCTAGACCGTGATACTGAAGCGCTGTCGGCCTGCTGCCAGAACTGTGTCAAAAACATGCCAATGCCGACTGCAGCACCACCAGTCAAATGGCCCCAAACGAATGAAAAAATGGTCGCGGATCCATGTCGATTTTGCCAGACCGATAGCCGGCAAGATGATTCTAGTGGCAGAATATGCCCATACTAAGCGGTCTGAAGCCGTGCCAGTAAAACATGCCACAACAACACGCACAATCAGCTGTCTACGTGCCATGTTCAGCCGGTTCAGCGTTCCGCGGACCATCTCGGATAACGGCACGCAGTTTTCCAGCCAGGAATTTGTCATGTTCGCGGCAAAGAACAACATCATGCATCTGCGAACAGCGCCTTTTCATCCGCAGTCTAATGGAGCGGCAGAACGAGTGGCCCGTACGATAAAGGACGGAGGGACTTCGGAAGATTAGGGAAGGGAATTTGGAGGACAACCTTGTAAGGCTGTTGTTGAGCTACAAGAGAACGCCACAGAAGACGGGAAAATCTCAGTCAGTGTTGCTGCTAGACTTTCAGTTGCGATCACGATTGGATGCATGTTTTCCTTCGACCGTTGCACATTCGCCACCAGAGTCGGATGACTGGGTAGCCCCCTATGGAAAGCAGCGTGTACGTGCGGAACTACGGTGCTGGAGAAAAGTGGACACCGTGGCGAGTGAAGTCTACGTCAGGATCCCGCATGGTGACCGTCCAAACTCCTTACTCTCTGCTCAGACGCCACGTGGACCAAGTGCGCCCTCAATACGAGTCGCAGTTGCCAACATCCCCGGGCCAAGCGCCCTCGTCAGAGCCTAATCTGTCCATCAGTGGCGTAGCCAAGGGGGGGGGGTTCAAACCCCCCCCCCCCGAAGTTTTTTCAATTTTTGCTTGCGTATATATGCACGCACACGTAAAAACGCACGCACGAACATACATAAAGTATGGTTGAACCCCCCCCCCCCTCCCTGAAAAAACTTTCTGGCTACGCCCCTGCTGTCCATGAGGCCGGAACGATTGCCCGGGCCCTCCACGACAAGCTCCGCAGTGCTGCATCCTCAAGGGATCACTGGCACAAGCCCCCCACGACATGGTCGTCGGCAGAATTTTCTCTTGGGGGGTGCAAACCATTGTTGTATCGCGACTGGGAGAGGGGGGAGAGCACTGGCATAGATTGGGTGTGGGGAAGTGCTTGAGTAGCTTGAGGGGAGCAAGTGCCCCTTTTGCAACCCCCCTGCCGACGCCCATTCCCCCCCCGACAATCGGGCGACAACCGTGCCACCGGCTTGTCCTACAGAGGCGGCTACCGCAAGTGCGGAGCCAGTGCTTCGGCGTTCTACCAGGCAACGCAAGCCAGTACAACGGTTCCGTTTTTAAGAGAGAGAAGTGTTGCAAACGCGCTCTGCCACTCTGCTTCCTCCTTTTCCCCCTTCGTGTTTCTGTCGATCGCTGAAGCGATAGCAGCTTTCCACCCCCTTCTTCCTCTCTCCCTCCTTCCTAAGCTAAGCTACAAAATAAGCTTGCACGAGGCAATAACGATCATTTGTCCCAGCCACCGGTTGTCTGCGTATGCTTGCCGTGGCTGAGCCGCAGGATATGTCACACATTTAAAGAAGAATGAATTTCTCATGGAGTTCGATAAATTTAGCCCGTTTGAACCCTGAGTGCTTATGTAAGCTAAGCGCCCAGCTGCCAAGTGTATTGCTGTTTTAAAAGTCAATACAGAATTTTCAGATTTGCCTGTCACATATGTCATGACTATCGGTAGTCATTGAGCTCGATTACTCGAAGCAACGTACATTACGTGTGGAATCCTGACACACAATTTCTTAGTTTATGAAAACTCATTAACTTTCTGATTACGACGTATATGACAACTTACCAATTGTAGCTGGTAATTCGCGAGGCATATTCATTCAATCTGCACGAATTTTCACGGTGACGCCAGTTTTGAGGTAACTCCCCTTGTGTGCAATAAAATATACGTTCTATACTTACATTTGTTCTTTAATGCCCAAAACGACGTCTAGTTGAAGACATGTTCATTTCATTCAGATTTCATTCCAAGTAAGCATGTCTTGCAAACTCGCCAGCAACAATTTGTAAATTGTAATCTGCGATTTCCGTTCATTAGACAATTAAATGCTTATATTTCTCGCTTAATGTAAACCACTTCGAGTAATCGAGTTCAAGGACAATCTTCCACAGCATGTTCTTTCTAAAGATTCCGTATTTAAAAAAAAAACTTAAAAAAATTGCGAAGCTTGCACTAACGGCCACGCAAGGCTTGAAACAGCGAAACTGCTCAATCCTGAAGACGAATCGGGTTGCTTCTATGTTGTTTCTAGGCCTTAGCTGTTAGTAGGCTGTTTCTACGTTGATTCTCAGCGCGGAGATGTTCGAGTTAAACCCCAGACAGACACGACACAGTTGTCCAAACTCCAGAGACAGAAACTCGCATTGAAGTCAAGCGTTTGCACCTCTCATAGATCTACGGGCACGTCTTCGTTGGCGTAGGCCTTCCATCGCTTCGTTGTCTTCTCGCAGCCGCCGTTGCCTTTCCCGTTCCCTAGTATCCTCTCGTTGTACGTACTCGGTGCCTTCGGCTCGCTGCCGTCGCTTCGCAGCCATCTGTTGGGCTAAGTGTTGCCTTGTTCATGTTTAATTGACTAATGGTGAGTAGAGTGATTCACCCATTTTCTGTGGCACATACCCCTTTATGATTTGTTGAGCTAACTGTTACCTTCTCCATTTTTATAGTGGACAATGTGGTGAATAGTGGGATTTACCCTATTTACCCGTTTATGATGATCATAGTTTTCTGATCTGTGGCACATACCCCTTTATGATTTGTTGAGCTAACTGTTACCTTCTCCATTTTTATAGTGGACAATGTGGTGAGTAGTGGGATTTACCCTATTTACCCGTTTATGATGATCATAGTTTTCTGATCTGTGGCACATACCCCTTTATGATTTGTTGAGCTAACTGTTACCTTCTCCATTTTTATAGTGGACAATGTGGTGAGTAGTGGGATTTACCCTATTTACCCGTTTATGATGATCATAGTTTTCTGATCTGTGGCACATACCCCTTTATGATTTGTTGAGCTAACTGTTACCTTCTCCATTTTTATAGTGGACAATGTGGTGAGTAGTGGGATTTACCCTATTTACCCGTTTATGATGATCATAGTTTTCTGATCTGTGGCACATACCCCTTTATGATTTGTTGAGCTAACTGTTACCTTCTCCATTTTTATAGTGGACAATGTGGTGAGTAGTGGGATTTACCCTATTTACCCGTTTATGATGATCATAGTTTTCTGATCTGTGGCACATACCCCTTTATGATTTGTTGAGCTAACTGTTACCTTCTCCATTTTTATAGTGGACAATGTGGTGAGTAGTGGGATTTACCCTATTTACCCGTTTATGATGATCATAGTTTTCTGATCTGTGGCACATACCCCTTTATGATTTGTTGAGCTAACTGTTACCTTCTCCATTTTTATAGTGGACAATGTGGTGAGTAGTGGGATTTACCCTATTTACCCGTTTATGATGATCATAGTTTTCTGATCTGTGGCACATACCCCTTTATGATTTGTTGAGCTAACTGTTACCTTCTCCATTTTTATAGTGGACAATGTGGTGAATAGTGGGATTTACCCTATTTACCCGTTTATGATGATCATAGTTTTCTGATCTGTGGCACATACCCCTTTATGATTTGTTGAGCTAACTGTTACCTTCTCCATTTTTATAGTGGACAATGTGGTGAGTAGTGGGATTTACCCTATTTACCCGTTTATGATGATCATAGTTTTCTGATCTGTGGCACATACCCCTTTATGATTTGTTGAGCTAACTGTTACCTTCTCCATTTTTATAGTGGACAATGTGGTGAGTAGTGGGATTTACCCTATTTACCCGTTTATGATGATCATAGTTTTCTGATCTGTGGCACATACCCCTTTATGATTTGTTGAGCTAACTGTTACCTTCTCCATTTTTATAGTGGACAATGTGGTGAGTAGTGGGATTTACCCTATTTACCCGTTTATGATGATCATAGTTTTCTGATCTGTGGCACATACCCCTTTATGATTTGTTGAGCTAACTGTTACCTTCTCCATTTTTATAGTGGACAATGTGGTGAGTAGTGGGATTTACCCTATTTACCCGTTTATGATGATCATAGTTTTCTGATCTGTGGCACATACCCCTTTATGATTTGTTGAGCTAACTGTTACCTTCTTCATTTTTATAGTGGACAATGTGGTGAGTAGTGGGATTTACCCTATTTACCCGTTTATGATGATCATAGTTTTCTGATCTGTGGCACATACCCCTTTATGATTTGTTGAGCTAACTGTTACCTTCTCCATTTTTGTAGTGGACAATGTGGTGAGTAGTGGGATTTACCCTATTTACCCGTTTATGATGATCATAGTTTTCTGATCTGTGGCACATACCCCTTTATGATTTGTTGAGCTAACTGTTACCTTCTCCATTTTTATAGTGTACAATGTGGTGAGTAGTGGGATTTACCCTATTTACCCGTTTATGATGATCATAGTTTTCTGATATGCCACACAGTGGCACATACGCGTTTGATACACATACCCGTTTGTTTTTCGTTTGATACACATACACATACCAGTTTGTTTTTCTCGCCAAGAGCGAGGGGTGGTTCATGACCCCTTTAAACAAATTTTTGCACGCCCGAATCTTCATTTGCGTGAAGACGCCGTTTACAGGGCGCAGTGCCGATAGCTGTTGCCGCTTGGCCGCGGTGGATATACATTACAGTACGCGGAGTGACTCACAAAAAAAAAAAAAAGAAAGAAAGAAAGGAGAAAGAAAAGAAAGAAAATTGTCTATGCGCTATAGCCACTTCCTTAACAAGAGATGCTCTCGATGACATGCTAAACTTTAAACAATTGAGACACACGCGGCGGCGCAGAGACTTTGGTTAAGCTGAATATAACGACCAAAAGCGAGTCACTTGAATGGAGCGAGTAGAGGGCATCGGCGGTGTGTGTTTGTTGCTAGGCAAAAAAATATTTTTGGGCCAAAAACAGTCCCATGCCGTGTCTAGTGAACTTCGGCGCAATTGGCGCAAGCTGCGCTCGAATGTGCGCAGCAAGGCGCAAGGATACGGGATAGTAGCAAAATGGGCAATTGGCACAGTTGGACCATCACTGGCAGAAAAATAGAAAGAAAGGAAGGAAAAGATAGGAAGACAGAGAAAGAAATGCACAAAGAGATAGAAAGACACACAAGAAAAAGATAGTAAAAAAAGCGGGGTTTTACGTCCCAAAACCACCATATGATTATGAGGGACACCGTAGTAGAGTGTACTAGAAACCGTGGAGGGCTCCGGAAATTTTGATCATCTGGTGTTCTCACTGACATCGTACACTACATGGGCCTCTACAATTCCGCCTACATCGAAATGCGACCGCTGCGGCCGGGATCGAACCCGCGACCTTCGGGTCAGCAGCCGAGCACGTTTACGTGCACCACGAGCAGATGACAGATTTTCCGTTAGTACGTCGACAGTTGCTGTCTTCCCTGTGACGTCACACTGCTCTGATACGTCACTGAGAAGCCGCCCCCCTCAATACCGAAACCGAAATTGCTGTTTTATGGTAGCGGTGTTAAAAATATACCCAATACATTCCCATGCACTTCGACACTCTTTATAGGTTTCTCGACACCAGTGCTTTCGTTTAGAGCAACAATCCGAAAATTCTTAAAATTCGTGTCAGTACTCCTTTAAGATTCCTATTCTGGATGTGCACACCTCTTATAGCCTAAAGCATTTACAGTACTGAATTGTGCTAAGGTTTGTTGTAACATTGTTCAGATATGCTGTCAGGGTGTTGCTCCAAATACTACAAAATCAAATCAACAGGTATGAAAATCTATGCAAAAAAAATGTGTTCCACCCCAATAATTTTTTTTCACCTTATCAGTAAATGATAAAAATGTCGGAGACATCACAGCATTTCTCTGTCGCTTTCACTGTGGCAAAAAAGAATTCACAATAGAAGCTCACGAAACATAACGATCTCACAATTTATAAATAATACAGGGTACTGACAAAAGTAAAAGAAGAGTACTCCCTTTCAGGCATATAATAAAAACTTGTGTAGAAGTGCTTTATTACACAATATGATGCCCATTTTTCTGGCACAAAAGCCTCATAATATACACACCATTTCTACACTTTTGACTTTAGTATCATGTCCACTGCATCGACAAATGATGGGACCAAGGCCCAAGGACGGTTTTCTATCTTGATCTCGTCGCCGACCATATACTTCCCTGCAATGTGTCCAAAGGTTAAGCATCAAGAAAGTCCATGGAAGAGATGGCTGTGGCATGAAAAGAACTCAACGGATACCTGTTTTCACGAGAATTCCTCGGATGCCAACTTGTTGAGCCCCATCAATGTCATCCCGAACGTCCTTTAAAGCAAAAAAGAAAATATGACAAAAAAAATTGCAGCATACCAGAACTAAGTGAGAATACGATTGATTTGCCACACTTGTTGAACAGTAAACATGGCCAATCGTTTTTTTTTTATGTTTTCACTGCATTATTACCGGACAATTTGTAACTTTTGCAACAATACCGAACTACAGCATCACAGCCAGAGTTGTACACGAAAAATCTCACAACAAGTGAGGCCTCCTCCGTTTATGCCAGCATTTCAGTTCAAATCAGCCTACCTGCAATACACTTATTTGGTTAACTATCTTGCACGTGATTGTTCATTGACACCATACTAGAAAACTAAGAAATATTCCTTTAAGCATTCGTAAGCGTTTTCAGATACTGTAAAAGTCCTGAGAGAACAAACACAATGTGCAGATGGGCAGGCCTGTGTGCTCATGTCTCGTGTATTAATATTCCCAGCACAGATAGCCTGTAAATAGCTGAAAGCTGTTTTTTCACAGGAAGGTTACAGGCATGAAAGGGGTGCAAGGACAATGCACAGCATAACCCTGTTGAGTCTGCAGAGCTGTGCACCTTCCTATGCGTATGCATGCGAGTATGTATGCACATGCATAACTGAGATGGCTCAGTAATGAACCTGGAATTAAATCGAACAACTGGTCAAAATACAGTCTGTGTGTGTGTCAGCATATGTGACAGCAGAAGTGTTTGGACATGCATGAACTGTTTTTCTTTATTTTCATAGTACTATTCTTTTTATAATTCAATGCAATTTTTGTTAACATCTCTCATGAACAACAATGAGTTAAATTTAGTCGCATCTTCACAATTCACGCTCAGTCAAAATGCAGCGCAACTGAGACCAAGACATGAGACTTCAGAACATGTTCACTATTTTGTGTTCGTTGAGCATGCTGGTCAGCACTCGTCCCGTGTTTTTGTATTTATTTTCTTCTGCTCAGCCATACTCCATTTCAACGAATTAAAGGATTGCCAATTTATAACATAACTGTGCACTTCCTACATAATTTTATTACATATCAGTATCACTAATTGTTGTCCAAGTTTTCCATATTTGGTGAACGATACAGAAGCATGACTACATTTACAATACCATGTTTGTGAAGTGAAGACCTGTTTTCTTGACTTTGTAATATTACTAGTAGTTAGGGAATTCTGGTCTATTCATAGAAGTATCACTCTCAAACTTATCAGAACTAAAAGAACAAAGATGTTGAAAATCCTAAAGCCCTGGCAATCATTTTTCATCACGTACTCAAAGTGGCCCTGAACACCCCTCCAGCTCAGTGAGAAAACACATTTTGCAGATAAAAGACAGGGCTATAAACATCTTGACCGAATTGTGAAGTTTTGTGTGAACATTGAGTTTGCAAGCAGAGTGTAAAGTTGAAACAGTCTCTTCAAACACAGCGGTGGGGCTGCCACTAGTGGCTGTCCCCCCAACATCAGTGAGCAGATTTCCACAGGAAGCTGACACTAGCCAATAGGGATTTCATCTCCAAACAGGATGTTTGGATCAGTGCACTCCTTCCGGTTGTTATTGTGTATATACATAAAATTACTCTTACCTATACACGCTGTAGTAGTAGAAAAATCCGAGCTTTGAATGTCACCCAAAATGCACCCATTGGAGAGAAACCGGTTGTCACCTGCTATACTCAGCGACACCTTTCCTTGAGAGCACTGTAGAAGCTACCGAACAGAAGCGCATGCCTGCTACCATGCCAAGAAATAGTACTTAAGTTTACCTGATAATCTTCTCATTTGCCTTGCTGGAATAAATGCCGCTTTATATATTATGAGACTGTTTATTATGAGACAGCCGCGGGGGAGTCGCACGTAAAATACAGTTATTGTTCACTCTGCAAGAATGCCTTCCTTTTCTATCCATTTCTTGGACAGCAACACCTTTTCAGCATGCCCATTTTCCAAAGTAAACATGGCGTTCATGACGTAGTGGGTCAGTGTCCGGCCGTAAACACGCTGCTTAGTTCTCCAAGAAAAGCATACTCGTAGTATGACACTAAAATGTACACTGAACCATCGAAATGTCCCTCCCATTCATATTTTTCGTGTACATATTTTTTTAAACGCGTTAACGATGCAAACGAGCAAAACCGAGATCAGCTGCAAGCTGCCGTACTATACTTGCGCAGCAACACAAATGTGCGGAAGCCCTGCCTCCGTAGCCTTCGCTCCAATGTCAAGATAAGTTGTCGCCGAGTGTAGTACTCAACCACAAACGTCCAGTAGAAATGAAACAGAATGCTGTAGCAACTCACGATTTCCAACACCTTTAGAATGGAGTGATTTGAAAGCGGATTGAAAGGTTAATTAGTTGTGTTGTGTTTCATTGCGCAAAAGCAGCAGTGGCTACCTTGTGCCGCTGAAAAGGTTTGGATGGGAAAGGGGAATGTAGCACTTGTATTACCTCCAGCAGCACTAGGTCATTTTAAAAAAAATATATATTTTTTTTTAATACACGTCTGGGAGAGACTTTGCTTGTTCCAGAACATTCCAGACTTTGAAAAATGGTGGATCACTGCCCCTTTAAAGAGCCGAGTACAGAAGCTGAAAACTTCCTGCTTCAACTTAAAGAGAAACAAAGGTTGAAGCTCTTTCATACAGAATGTCTGTGAGTGCGCAGACATGCGAGTTCATTCCACCACCTCATGCAGCCATTCAACAGCAGTTAGCATAATCTATGAAACAGATAACTAAACATACGTCACCGATCATAACAGTGTCTTCTGGTAGGGCGTGAAGTTGTCTGAGAGCAGTCAGGAAGAATGTCTTGTCAGGTTTGCCTACAATCTCGGCTGTCTGGTCGGTGGCAAACTCCAGCGCCCTCACAAATGGACCCGGACCCAAGGCCAGAGATTCGTTAGTGCGGTAGTAGCGTGCCTTGTGTATTGCAACAAGCAGTGCTCCATTCAGTACTAACCTGAAAACAATAATCCCACAGCTCAGAAGTTCATTATTTCTCTCAGGCATTTCACATGCTGCTGCCGGACACTATGTAAATGAACATAATTACCTAAATGCTTCATTCATAGGGGTGTAGTCAAATTTTTCCGGTGCCAGTCCAATAAGTACGGCATTGGGGTCATTCGTATCCATACCTAAAAGAGAACCCTCATTACTTATTACTTCATCCCATATGGTGAAAGAACACCTACAGCTTTTGGCATGTATGCACAGCTAACAGCAAAAGCTTTACATAAAGCCCGCCCAACGTACCATAAGAACGACATTTTTAGTCTTGAAACCACTCCTTGTTTCTTTTCCTACAGTGTCACCGCAGTGCTGCACAGTCATGAACATCAAATTCCCAGATCGAAACAAATAATAAAAGCCCTGCCTTCACTAGTTTTGCATAAGAATTAATACATAAGCTCATCGTAGACATCATATTTACTTTTTAAGTGAAAAAGCGAAAGCCCTAACTTACATGCAGATTTTAAAGAATAAGACAGGTCGTATATTAAATGAGAACGTAATGGTGCATGACCCTTTGGTAATAACAGCCCCCCTTATTGAATGACAGCAGTAGAGAACATATAATGTGATCGTCTACTTGTCCATGGTTATTCTTTAAATACTGCACATATCATCATGAACACACACGCATCACAGTTAACCGCAAAGCCCCCCGAGGCATGTAAAATTTCAAAGATAGGCGGCATTTGCCTATGCAATTGATGTGCCTATCGCACTGAACGTACAACACTTTTCACCTTTAAATCTCTCGTCGTACGCGCTTACCTACCTTACATTAGCTGCCCCACTAAATTGGGCCGGTAGAAGAAACACTACACTAAGATTGCTTGTGCCGTGATGCAGTGAACCAGTTGGTCACTGCATTGCTGCATGCGGTAGCGCTATATAGTAAAGACTGTAGAAATCCGGAGACTGCACATGAGGCTCAAATGGACATGCGGAAACAAATGCAACAGCGACATACGTGCATGCACAGCGCGTTGCGAATGATAACCGAACATCAAGTAATTCTGTATATGCATCAGCTAGTTATGACTTAGCCCACAAATGCAGCAGCAATATACATGTATGCACATCGCGTTGCGAGTGATAACCGCACATCAAGTAACTTTAGAGATGCATCAACTTGTTATGACTTAGGTCAATGGCTCGATTCACGCTGGACGCCTAAACGGTATCATGCAATACCGAATCACCCACTTTCAAGTCTGCGATCGCAACAGCACGCGCCATACCAGCTAGAACCCTTTGCCTACCTTGAAACTCTTCCATAGCAGCCTCGGACACCATAAGGTGGGGTCTCAGGTTCCGTACCTCAATGAAAGACCTGGCGGCAGTCAAGGACGAGAAAATTTCGTCCACGGAAATCTTGAAACCTAAACTAACCAACCGCTCGTGGAGTCGTCGTCGAGATTCTTTCGTCGTGTTTGTCACGAATTTGATTTGGATACCGGCCGCACGTAACCTGGGAAAAGAAATCGCAACGCGTTGAAAGTATCCGCTGCACACAACGTTACAAGAACTATTCACCGGCTCACCTTTCTAGTGCTTCGACGGCCCCTGGAATGATCTTGTCATCTACATGTATCGTGCCGCTCAAATCGATGAGGGCCGCCTTAACGTGTTTCGCTGAAGTCATTACTGAATATAAGCGATAGATCAGTGAGAAACGCGGGCGAACGTTCATGTACAAGTGTATCATATAATGAATCGAATTCAACTATCGGGCCGCACACACGGCAGCCATGCTGCGACTTCACTGGTTTCGTTTTCGTATCCGCCTGGCGGATTTCAATCGCACTATTGACTCAACAAATTGCTAACAAAATTTTATTAAGCCATTAATCTATTCTAACTGAAGTATTTTTGTTAGTACATAATTTGTGTGTAGTCAATAATTTATTTTTCATTGCTAATAGGTGCTGTTTGAGCCCTCGAAGCCTACAATCTTTGAGGTCAAGCTGCAAATCTCAAAGGCTACGCCTTTGTCTTCTATACACACTGCAAGCTTTAAAATTATAAAGTGTTTTCACAGAACGCCTAAAATATACATAATATAAAACTCTACGGTCAAAATTAACTATGAGAGCCCAAATCGCGTCCTGGCCGCCATGTTTTTAGTCGATGCACCGTACATTTTCGGTATCGCTATTGCGCGCTTTTTTTTTTTTCCTTTTATTTGGTGCTTCTTTGGCGTTTTGCTGAAGCAATGGCTTAGAATTTATCTCTGGAAGGTTCTCATGGCCTTAGGACATTTATTAACCTGATACATCTCTGTCTATCACAGTAGAACAAAAATGTTTGGCACCCACTTGTACAGTAGGATGTTATTATGCACTTGTCTTATCTCGTCCATCTATGACACTCTTGCAACTAAAAAGCATGTTATTCCGCAAAGAGTTCGAACTTCTGCCTGAATCTAGGAGCGAATAAACCTTTCTGTATATGACTATTTTTAAATAGCAAAAATATCAAATATTCACGCACCAAATGACACAGCCACACGATATCACCCACATGTTGACATATCGCAAAAATATCAAATATTCATTTCCAATCTGTTGACATATTACGTGCATCAACAGCCCTCCTGGAGGTATACCATTACCAAACAACTGAAAGACTTTATTCTCTACCACATACACTGCCTTTAGCTGTATGTAACATGTGGGTCACACACGTTACTTTTCTGTCACAAATCAAGCTAAAATGAAAAATGGCTGCTGTAGTATATAGGGGTTGCTGTCAATGGATTAACAATGAACAGCGATGCAAGACCTACAAGCATGGCAAGATTGTATTGACTTGAGGCTAAAATGCTGTGCTCTTGCAAGGACAACAAACACAGAGTGGCCTGTTTTTCTTCTATTTTCTTGTTATTGCATGTAAAGAGAGCAACCATGCTCTATTTAAAGCTCTTCTTGATGTTCTCTTGTTATTCGACCATGAACCCAATAATATGTGATCACATTTCTCTGGTACAGGGCAATGTGATGAAATATTATCCAGTGCATAGGCCTCACGACAGGAAAATATCAAGAAGAAATTGCACGAAAACAAGAATATGTTGCATAACCCATGATTTCAAAAGTATGTTTCATTGTATTCTAAAGATATGCCCACAGAATCTACTTTGATGCACGTTTTGGAAGAAGGCCCAAATTAAAGAATAAATTCTGGGGTCTTACACGCCAGAACCACGATATCCTGCATCCTTGGGCTTTGCAGTGCAACATCATAGCCGCTAAACTACCACAAAAAGTGAAAGACAATTCTCATTAGAACAAGGAAGAAACGTCGACAAACCCAGCCGTCAACATATTTTGTTAAGTGAAGTCCACGAGGTGCTGTAGTGATGGTCACAAATCTAAGTGAATACTCCAATGCAGTGTTGTGAACACTGTATGAAGCATGCTGCAACATTTTCATAAAATTAAAACAGAGCTACAACACCTACAGGAGGCAAAATATGCCTTCACAGCTTGCAGATATTAGCAATGATTCAAGCTGCTCAGCAGTCACTCGAAACACGCAACAAGCATGCATTTAGGTTACTTTGGTACATGCCCCAAAAGTAAAAATAAACTGTGAAAAAAAAAATTGACTCAAGTTTAACAGACAAATCTTCCAACCCTTGAAGGTTTTGTTTCGGTGCACATTGCAGGTGCCAATGCAATATGACACTATTTAGCTGATTGTCTTTGGGTTGCACATTTGTTTGCATGCCTGGTCCAGTCATATAGACTTTTCAAAACAACCTTGCATGTAATCTGCAGTCATATTAGCAGAGTAATTCAGAAAAATGTTGTGCTGAACGATGTTGGGTTACTTTTTATCATCCACCAATTTGTAAAAGGTCAATAAACATCTAATGTGCCTCTGCATTCCACTCTGACTGGCATGTGGAAATTGTGTGCACAGCAGTGAAATTACTACAGAGCTGGTGAACCACCCTTGATGGGTCACATATTAAGCCACTATTCAGATTGGGCCCGCTGGTTTGCAACTAACATATCATATTTTCTCGCATACAACCCGCACCCACAAAACGGGGAAATGTGCTTAAAAAGTGGGTGTGCAGTTTATATGCATGTTTTTTTTTTCTTTTTGTAGAGTTAAAGTTAAGAGTGCGGGCTATATGTGAGAGAAATACAGTATTTATCCTTGATTATCTAAAATTTCTCAAAATGCAGGATAAACTTTATGGTACCGAGAAAGAGAGAGAGAGAGATAAGGAAATGCACGAATGTTGGCCAAATGCAAATACACAGAGCTCTGCATATATGTGTTCCCCACCTAATGAGCCCTTAAAGTTCAGTTGAGTTTATTTACCTTAAGGGCCTCCCGAAGGAGACATTACATAAGGGGTGGGTTCACAATATGTCACATGATTTACACATAAATTATTTCATATTTCTTTCAGTGTGAAAAGAAAACAAAAGTGATTGATTGATTGATATTAATTACATGACGTTGAAAGGGCCCCTCACCAGCATCTAAAAATACAAAAAACGATTACATTATTCTATCCTGGCATTTCTTGCCTTTTTAGCGCACTTCATGACGCAAAAACAGTGATTCCCATGACGTCTATAATGTACATACTCTCGAGTGGTCCACATTCACGAAATATCAGATGTGAATTGTATCCTGCACTGCTTTGCCATGCAGCCGCCCATCCGTTCTTCCTTGTCTCGCATGGCTATAGTGCGCGATCAACTGATTTCACTTCATTTTGTGTTTCCGACTGCGCAAGCAGCGATAACAGCGTGTAGCCGACAAGTGCGAAATCTTGATAAGCTAAACGGTTAGTGCCAACATTGTACACGTGCGTTTAAGAAATAAGTGGCGAGGAGGAGATATCGCCTCTAGGATGGGTAGCAAAGGCGAGGAGGAAACCACTCCATCGTCTTTGAATGCGGGGTGGTGTGGGGCCCTTAGTACCCAAAGGAAACGCTTTTCATTGAAATGTGCAAACCTCACTATGGATAAGGATACTCAACAAAAATAAAAACATATAAAGATCACTCGTTTAGCGGTGTTTGTTAGCTTCATGTTATGTCATGCAAAATGCAGGAGGCAAGCTTCACTCCACACCACTTATGGCATCGTGCAGCACTAGCACAGAGTTCTCATCTGATGTGGAACATGTTGCACTAAGTATGAATCGCAAAGCACGAGTGCTTTGCCAAGTCAAGTGTGCATGCATTTTATATCAGGCTGAGTGTGGTACTAGAACACATTGTTTTTCCTCTACATTACTTGCGCAATAGAGGGCTAAAATCGTGAAGGTAATGCAGAGTAAGTGCAATGCTTTTTCTGCTGTGTTGTCTAAACACACCACAACAGAAAAGATAAATTTCATCAATAAACAGTCAGTAATAAATAATCACAGAAACCTTTCTTGTAGTTTGGTACACACAGAAAGCCAGAGGCAAGGAAAGATGAGAGGTTCCATATTTAAATAACATTTTATGTAAAAACAGTCGTTACATATGCGTAACATAAAACGAGGGCTACAAGTCTTCTACGCTCCATTTGTACGCAATTTCTTCCATCGCCTTCTTATTATTCTTTGACTCTATCAGCTTCTTTTCGAAGCCATTTGACCGGTCCACTCCATCCCAACGGTAGCCGGGACGAATCCCAAAGCGATTTGGCGGAGGCTCTGGGCCACTGTACAAAGGACGACCTGCACAAAACAAACGCAAACATTCTTTAACCCTATCACGACCGCTTGACAAGTATAGTCGTCACGAGATTTTTCTAACAAAAAGACCAATGACGAGCATATTCGTTGTAGTTGTGTTTTTCGATGTGAGATGGCCCCACTTGTCCATGGTTTTTTCAACAGGTTTTATTCCCGCTCCTCCTTTTGTGTCTCACCTTTCATTGCATTGCCGCCACTGATGCGGTACTTTTTTAAGCAATTAGAAAAATAAAGAAACATTATTTCATTGAAATAATGGGACCGTTTTATTCAGAAAGAAAAAGAAACCTCTACAAAGTGAGCGAAAAAATTTTTTCGGTCATTTTGGCATGTTCTTTTTCTTTTCTTTCGGTCTTGAAAGGGTTAAAAGGAGGATCTCAGAAAAGCTTCTTGCATGTCACCAAGTTTTCCAGTTCTGAGAACAACAGATATGTGAAAGGTACTTTTCTCATAAAAAGGGGGCAATCACCTAATTGCAGGCTTAACAACCTGGAGAAAGAGGGTGAGAAGACAGAGGAAAATCAGAGAAGTTAACCTGATGCACACCCAGTCTGCTATTCGGCACTGGTAGTAGGGATAAAGGGACGAGAAAGAATGAGAAATAACAGGAAAGAGACACCACTAGTTGCAAGCACTGTTGGCTTTAGTGCTATCACGCTGTGCTATCAACAAGTGCTAAACACTTTGAAGCATCCGGAGGCCATGAGAAACACCTGTAGCAGGCACTCCAGAAGAACTTTGGCGGCTGGTGATCTTTAATACGCACCCAAATCTAAGTACATTAGCATTTGTGCATTTTGGCTTCATTGGAATACTACAAAACCATGGTCGGCAATCAAAATTGCAATCTCATGCTTGACGGCAGAATGTCATGGCTGTTGAGCTGAACAACAAGCATTACCGAAACAATAAACGCTAATAATAAGCCCAAGCTACTTCATACATTGAAGCTCCAAAATGCCTGCATCATTTTTAATGAAAACTGAACTGATCGCAACGTAAGTTAGAGAAACTGATTGTACTAGAAAACTGCAGAACGAGCTCCCAATTATATATTATGTCCCATTCGCAATTTGTACAGTCTGTTAACCAACAGTGGCAACGAGGCAATCACACTTCTTTTTAACAAGACGGAAAATGCAGTTTGGCCAATTATTATTGCACCTTTCAAGACATCATACTGTGGTTGGGGTTTTGCAGAAAAAGAGCCAAGTGTCTCCAAGGATGCCATGATCGTGGTGGAAAAAAAAGAATCTCTCTGGTTGGTGCCTGTCTGTCAAGTCAGTCAAGAGCAAGATTTTAACGCGATAGCGTTAAAGAGCTCGTTCGCAGAAATTCCGGCGTTGGCATCGGCATCGGTGGTTGTGAGCGAAAAATCATCATCTTGTCCGTGACCGAAAAATTGAGAAAGATGCAAATAAAGTAAATAATAAAAATTTCCGGGTCCGATTTAGGATTGAACCCAGGCCGTCTCCGTAGCAAGCAGGTGTTCTACCACACAGCCAGGCGTATGCTTGGAAGTATATTGAAAATAACTTCCTCTGCTGGGAAATTCAGTGAAAATAACTCGTGCTTCCCAAACACACACGTCCTGTCACAATAAAACATGTAATGTCGCAGTAATATTGCGTGGTACAAGCGTACATTGCCATCGAGCGTCACAACAAACACATGACTATCATAACATCTTCGTGGTTTAAAGCCAGCCCCCCCATTACAAAAGGCACACACGTTACTGCGCGTATTCCCTTAACACCACATAGTGGGTGCATAGCAAGTATATCCACTAAGTGGTTGAAGTACGCACTAGGGACAGGATATCTCTATCGCGTTCAACTCTTAAAGGCGAAGCTTAAGGGTTTTGTTTTCGTTTTATTGCTGCTCTCCAAAACAAGATTTGCTTTTTACACTATTGTTGAGATGGTCACTTCTACAGCCACGCTGCGGCTCAGCAACCAATCGAAGGATTACAAAGCTTTAGCTTCACGGAATGCTCAGAAGAGCGTGTGCAATATCGTGCAGCATGCACGAGGTTACTCAGCTGGAGCGTGATAGTGTGTGCCCACAGCACTCTTATTAGAACTGGAAGACAAAACACTGCCACGACGTCATGGTTTATAGCTGATTGGAGGGCTTGTAAAACACTTTTCTAAGACATCAAGTAAATGTTGCCGATCTGTACATGAAGCTTCTGTGAGGGGGTGAGCTGAATGCCACTGCAGTGCACACAGCAGAGAATATAGTAAAGTCACGGGTCAAGAACAGCCATAGATTGCTTGTTCTTGCCTTCACAATGTTGTCATCAGCTATGCAGCAAGTGGACACAAGTGGTCGCAGAAGGTATTGGTTGATTTCTCAATGCGAGAATTGTCAGTTAGAGTACTGTCGGTCTTAGTTAAACAAACAAAAAGTGCACGTGTCTGCAGCAATGTCAAAAAGACCAGAAGACTAGTATTTCAGTGTTGCTCTTCAGGTTTATAACGATGGTCCTCTGCTTAACTCTTTCAGGGTCAATGACGTGCATGTACGTCATCACTTCTATGTTTAAAAAGCGCACCTTTTTCGATCATTTCTCTTAGTTGGGGTGTGCTGCCACACTGCAGGAACATATGGAATTTTTTTTTCTTGCACCGATGTCTCTGTGTTTTTTTTTAATGCTTTACTACAGTGGTGTGCCGGCTAGTTTCGATTGCGTCCTTCGAGTCGTTCCCACTTCTCACGCCTGCAATACTGATGGCTGTCTGCTTTAGAATCTCTCAAAGAGGGACCATTTTGTTACTCTCTTGTTTATTAATAATAATATCTGGGGTTTAACGTCCCAAAACCACGATATGATTATGAGGGACGCCATAGTGGAGGGCTCTGGAAATTTCGACCACCTTGGGGTTCTTTAAAATGCACACGGGCCTCAAGCATTTTCGCCTCCATCGAAAATGCAGCCGCCGCGACCGGGATTCGATCCCGCGACCTTTGGGTCAGCAGTCGAGTGCCATAACCACTAGACAACAGTGGCGGGCCTCTTGTTTATTGCTTCCCGGGCCGCGATTATGCCTGTTTCCGTGCAGACGCTGACTGACACAAATGATGGCGCTGTGCTTGCGTTTCCCGTTTCAAGGACTCACAAAAACCGCTTCCATCTCATTGGCGATAAGACGAAGAATTATTACAGGTTTCCGACTTGTTTTTGCTTTCTGGATGTGCGTAAAACCATACAGTTTTCTTCAGTGTGTTCACCCGTGCAGTTCGCTTGTGCCATGAAGTGCGTACCATTTTCTCTGCTGCACGTGAGCAAAGCGGCGATTCCCCGAAATCGCCGCTCGATTGCTGAATAAGAATCTGATTCATTGGATATCAGCCCGTCATACGGGTAGTTACTACAGAGTTCAGACTCAAATGCTTGATAAGCGAGCGACATATCAAAAGTGTGCATGGCGAGACTACGCTGACTTGACCAAATGTGACTTTTCTTCCTCCATGTTTCCACTTGACACTACTTCGTGCACTTATATTTGTACGTCTGTGAACTGCACAAACGTTCATTGCAACGGATCATTTTTTAGCAGTCATATAAGCTTTCTTCTAGAATTCATGTTGCGGTTACTCATGAATAAACCATGTTTATATAACAACACAAACGATTTTTGTCACTTTATGGTTTTTGGCATGAGACCCTGAGGGGGCCCTTAAACAAGTTTAAGGGCCCCCCTCAGGGTCTCATGCCTTCACCATGCCTCACTGCAAATTTTAGTCACAGGATGAAATTTGTAAGGGGGGTGCGTTCTACCCAAAAAAAATTTTTTTAATCAATTTGTTACTGAATGAATTGGAAGAAATCGAATTGCCCTGTTACCATGCCACCAAAAGGCAATAACACCTGCCAGCAAGGACTCTGCTCCTTTGCCTCTGCAAGCGTTCACAAGCAGCATACTATCCCTTTGTTCTCCTATACACAGGAGTGGAGGATCAGGTTACGTGTGCATAATGAGCCCCGCCTCCTTCCTTTTTTTCTTTCTCTTTCTATTTTGCTTTGCTGCATTAGCCACATTTCTCTGATCCTCATGGCTGTTCATCATGTATATTTTCTTGTATAATTTATCAGGTATCTGTGTATGATTACAGTGCCACTCACAGCCACTGCAGATAAACCAGAACACACTTTCAGCTACAGGCAAGGTAGGAGTGGGCAACTGATCAATAAAGCTAACACAAACCTAAACAGATAGCAAACCAATAAGTGGAGCTAAAAATTCTGGGGTTTCATGCAGCAAATCCATGACATGACTACGAGGCCAGCTGCAGTGGGGGGACACCAGACTAATTTTGACTACCTGGGGTCCTTTAACATGCAGCTAAATCTAAGTACACAGGCTATCTTGCAGTTTACTCCTATTGAAATGTGGCCACTGCGGCTGGGAATTGCATCCATACCCTTGAGCTTAGCAACACCACAGCTGCTAGCTACATACCAGAAGCACCTTCACCCGTTTGCTTCTTCTTTTTCTTTCGGATGTAGTTGAGCATCGGGTCTCCTTCTCTTTCCTGGTCCTTCAGGTGTTTCTCCAGGTCTTCGTCATCCTCGTAACGACTGAAGGGCTTTGACATTTCGTGCAGGTGTTCAGCTAAATTTTGGTCCTGCTGCTCTTGTTGAGCAAGGCTGAAATGAGTACAGATATCAACATTCAGCTGTGGGACAATCTTCAAAGCGAAAATGACCACTCCACAGTGGACACTGGGGCATGCATGTCACGACCCAGAGCCCAACTGCTAGCTTCTCCAGAGTTGTGGCACCAAGAGTTAGTGTAGTGCACAAGGCTTTCACCAGTGAACAGACAATGAACTTGTCCGATACGATGAACAACAATTCAATTTGGTGTCAAAGCAAAACAAACTGGTATTACAGCGACAATCATTAAAAAGTGGTGCAACCGTGCAGGACAATTCGCACATGCTATATTAATGTCAATTATGAACTGTACATCTTAGTATCAGCTGAATATTCAAACAATCAAACCGAAAAGTATATCTGGGGATCTGCAGTACCCCAAATTTGAATCAAGTGACATAAGAGTGGTGTTACGCTGACATGTGCGCATATGGCTGTGCGGAACTGGTTTGTGCATCACTTATACGTGGCTTATCAGGACTGCCGGTATATATATATATATATAAACGCAAGAGGGAACACAGATATGGACTTCTTCCTTGAACTGGTGTGTCTGAGTCAGCTTTTCTGCCGTGGCATGCTGCCGAGGACGACAATAAGTAAATCAGGCATGCAACAAGTCCCACACCCACACAGCTTCAAGCAGCTCGGATGTGTTGTCACTGTGACTTGAACTCAAATGGCTGTCCTGTTTCATGAAAATTTCGAATGTAGGCAAACCAAACGTTGCCGACTTACCTAGCCAAACAAGTTCAGACATACAGAAGATCAGTCTTAAAGGGACCCTGAAACGGTTATTTGAAGCTTTGTCAGCGTTTAGACTAGAGCATCATCGAACCATTGGCACCACAAATTTAGCGGCACGCCGTGTACCAAGGCGGCTACGGACAATTATATCATGCCCTCCTTCTCACCCCTGCTTTGCCTCCTCAACTCATGAGACACGCTGGCATCGCTGGCGATCGCAGAGCTCACGTGAGCACACTCGACGATTTGAGCTTCGCCCAGTGATCACCTCCGAGATTGCACGCCGACAGGTTGCGTGCATCTCGGAGACTATAGCCCAGTGCGCCCGGCAGCACGCACGCCGTCTGGCAACAGAGACATCGCGGAGTGGTTGCTATCTGCTCCGACAGGTGCCGCCACCCCTACCAGCCAATTTTTCGTGCGCGCACACCACAGCCCCAGTGACGTCGCCAGCAGCCCCAATGACGTCGTGCCCACACTGCATGTCGTACTCGCAAGGGGGCGGTTGAAAACGCGTTGGGCTCAGCCGCAGTGATCTGCAGCGATTAGCAGCTTTATAGCGTTGTAATAAATTACACAGTGTAAGCAGAGAGCTTAAATTAGTCTGTAAATGAGCCTTAGGACTTGGTCTACTGGCCCAATGTGTTTGTACAAAATCGTCAAAACCGTTTCAGGGTCCCTTTAAAGGAGCACTGACATGAATTTTTAATATTTTTGGGTTGTTGCTCTAAATAGAAACGCGGGTGTCGAGAACTCTCAAAAGAGTGTCGCGGTGCTTGGCAATGCATCAAGCATATTTTAAATACTGCTACTTTAAAACAGCAATTTCGGTTTCGGTATCGAGAGGGTGGTTTCGCAATGATGTGTCAAGAGAGGTCTGACGTCACGGGAAGACTGCAACTCGCGACATACTAGCAACAGTTGCCTGATTGCTGTCAGTCGCACGTGGTTCACGTAAACGATGAGTGAATTGTCGTCCAGAGACTCTGACAGCGATTACTGTGATTTAGGCTGCATGCAGGACACAAATTTCACAAACCCAGTGAACTGTGTTGACATGTCGTGATAATGTTCATTGCGGTGGGGCTGGCTTGCAGATGCTGGGCGACGAACTTTAAAATCAAAGTAAAATATTTTGTACGTGTTGTCTGGCTCCGGTGTGTGGAGAGCGATGACAGTGCATACCATGGAAACGAAAGAGGTCTCTTTCAGGGTGCCTTAAAATTGTGTCAGTACTCCTTTAATATCATTTATAAAAACGCAAACAAAAGGCAGTCGACATAGGCTTGTGCCTCTGTTCTTATGGATGGGGTACAGATGATGCTAGTGTTTACTTGTTGGTAGAAAGAAAAAGAGCTACTTTCCATAGAAAACTTCATGACATTATATAGCTTTTGTAACACTGTAAGATACTCAATTTTGCTTTTAATGCTTTTCACGCACTCAGTTTGCACTATCAACGGCAGCATATCATTCAGCACCTTTTCGTGGCATAATGTGGCCAAGTTAACTAACCGAATGGTGCCAGCATACATATCTGTCAGTGTGTCTGTTAGTAATAGCGATTATTTGACAACACAGTTCACATTGCACACATGAGCAAGTCCGTGCATGTCTGTGCAGACCATTAGATGAAAAAAACGAAACAGCACAATGATTTCTAATTCTTACCCTTTTCCCCACTTGCTGTAGATGCTGGCCATTTCTGCTTCTTTCGCAGCTTTCTCCTTGGCCCTGTCTGCTTTAGTGGTGTCTCGAAGCTTCACAACTTCTTGCACTTTTTCCTACATAAACATGAACAAAGTTAAAGAAATACACAATGCCACCACACGTAGGTGTCACAACAAGCACGCTTTTCCTATAAGTTCACAATGTTCGACATGAAAGTAGCAAATTTCCTTCATTATCTCACAGTACCCATGTGCTGTAAGAAAACATTCAAGCTAACTTCATGACAACAGGGAATACAACATACAAGTGTACGCTCTTTGAAAAACACTTCTGCATACAACGTAACAGTAATTCCAAAGCCTTGCACACAGGCACAAAATGACAGGTCAGCAAAACAACTAATCTGCAAAGCAGCAAAATTTCCAATGCTGGAAAACATTTCACTTCGCTTGAGTGCTTTCTTAGAGGGCATGCATAAATCTGCTTCTGGTCCAGCTAACTACTTTAACAGCTACTACTTTTTTACTACTTTTTATAAATATATAGATACATATACATATACGGAACATGACAGCGACGGCAACAGCGAAAGCCAGCCGAGAATGTCCATATAATTGCTATCGCAATAAATCAGAAATGGGTCTATCTGGGAATTTGACTTAGTATTGTGCCATTCCACGCCAAACTGCACTCGACCCTTTCACTACACTCAACCCTTTCAGATTCTGTTCTAAAAAATTGTGGGCAATCATTTTAGTACACTATTTGCCCTGCTACAGTATTGTTGCAAGAAAAAATTTTTTTCTGGCCTCACGCGTGATTTGAGTATTGCCGAGGTGGGCAAAACATAGGTTGCCAAAAAATCTCGCAAAAGTACATTTCTAAATGGTGTGCCTTAAGTCTGAACTGGCCCCTAAAAAAGGGATGGTGCTTTCTTCGTTGCTCCCATTAGCATCCTTTACTATGGCTCACAATATGCTTTGTGGTGATGAAATATGGCAAATCTGTGCCAAACTTGACAATTTTTCAAAATTTTTGCAGTCTGTAAACACAACATAACTGCATCATGTGGCTCGATAGTTGACAGTAAGTATGGTGCTCGATGGCCGAGTAGTTCTGAGGAGGAGGAGGCACAAATTTAGAAAAATACATTAAATGGCATGTTCAGGCACATGCAGATTGGTTATGCAGTCCAAGTAAAAATCCATGCTTGAACTCATTTCGGAGGGTAAACGAGGGAGATTCATTTGTAAAAGTTTAATCATATTGGTTTTTGTTGTAAGTGAGAAAAAAAACTGGCCGCGTATCTGCGTGCTTCGCTGCAAATGTCGTCGAAATACGATAGTCTTGTGCAGGCCGTACTACTATGTTTTGCCTTGCCTCAGACAGCGCCTACTCTACGTTGAATTGGCCGCATCTGGCTGGCATTGATAAAATAGAGGCGGCGCTGCGCGAGATATGGACGCCATCGAAAAAAACCGCCAGGCCTGCGCGGAACTCGCAGCACAGCCACAGCGAAAGCTGGGAGAGCGGCCTTTCTAGAGCCTTTTTTAAACATTCTTGGGGCAACTACAAGAACCGCACTTGCATGGTACCCAATACGCCATAAATCATCATAATTTTTGTGTAGTGGGGAAGCGTCTACTATGCCATTATTCGTCATTCTTCAGAAAAGCGCGGTACCCGCTACACTCTTGTAACGCATTATGTGCACTTCGTTGTTGCTGTGGCTGACGACGTTGAAGAATTTTGCCTGAGGCTTTTGTAATGGGTTGGAGCACTGAACGACCCACTCGTTACGCAATTCGATTTGTGTGACGCATGGTTCTTACTTTACTGTTCTAAAACGCTTAACAACACACGTTACCGCGACTCTTTACCCGACATGAAGCCTGCATAGGGTCAGTTTGCACCGCAGTTCCAAGCAGCGGCGTAGCTCAGTGGTAGAGTGCTGAGCTGCCACGCAGAAGACCCGGGTTCGATTCCCATTCGGTCACAGGTGTTTTTTATTTATTTAGTTTTTTTTTCTTATTTCGTGCGATATTGGTTACGGACACCGGCGGCGGCGGCGGACAACTACGGCGCAGAAACGACCCTTGTTGTGATCTCATAACAGCTTTCGCTGTAAAACATGAGCTTGAGCTGAACCAAGGGCCACTGCCAGAGGCAGCACTTCATCGTCGGCAAAGCGCTTTTTCGTGCAAAGTGTCGCAGTTCATGCACGGCTTCGCATTTTCAGCACAGCCTAAAAGACACTAGGGTCTTTAGAATCACGCATCTGTGTATTTTCTAATAAAAGAACACACGACCTGATACTTACATATTAATGTTGCACCTCAGGTATGCGTAGTATTTGCTTTTTGATCGAATATGTTCACAAGTATGAACGGCAACACCAGTTCAAGATGGCTGGGCGTTCAGAAAGTGGTTACACTTTGGCCGAGTAGCTGAATCGGGTTACGGACAGACAGACAGAAAGACCAAAATTTTTGCGTTCAAGTATCCCAAGAAAGACTATCGTCTTTAAAATTATGTTTAACATACGCCGCGTCCCGGCGTGCCATACCGTAAGTACGCTTCACTTCACTGCACACTTCCTAGGGGCAACAGAAACATGTGGTGTCCACACGAGTGGGAAGATCATACGCTGCTTTTCATTTTTTTTCCATTTTAACGCATTTCCCAGCGTTCCACAGCGCCGCCAACAGCATTTCTGATGGTTCATTTAGAAATATAATGTGATAGACGTGCGAATAGTGAATTTTAGGTTCGAAGCGAATAGTGATTTTAGTCGAATAATTTCCAATCGAATTTGAATAGTATATATCACATATTATAAAGACAAATGAGCATATTTGTCATGACCCAACTAACCTGCACAATATTTTCTTAAAATTGAAACAAGGCATGAGCAAATGTCATTCTTTTTGGTTCAAAGGAAGTGGAAGCAAGTTTGAATAGTAGCAGCATTTGAATTTCGGTAGAATATAAGTGATAACCTGTAAAATATGTTACATTTTAAAATTAACTATACTTGGAGCACATAAGCCGGTATAACAAGCTTTTAAACTTGAAAAATGATGAATAGATGTGAGGGTAATATGTTCATTTAACCTTGAAGTGGGGCTTCGCGGCAGTGCGAATTTCCCCTGGATAGGTGTTTTCCACGGCTTAGCACCCCTTCACTGCAGTGAAACCACCTTTACAGGAAAATTACATAACTACAGCTGGATAGGTGCTTTCACGGCTTATCACCCCTCCAATGTAGTGAAACCACCTTAACAGGAGGTTACATGCGGACTAATCTAAACTTATTCGTTCATTTCGAATACTTCGAAATTTTCAATAATTTAAATTCGAATCGAAGCGAATTCAAATACTGTAATATTCGTTCGAATATCCGAAGCATTCAAATATTCGTACAAGCCTAGTGATAGTACAATAAATGTACATAATAAACACTTGGGATACATGTCCTTTTTTTTCTTACTTGCAGCTAGCTTAAACGCAATTCACGCCAATTGTACCTCGGAGCCGACTGCTACTTCTGTATATTACGATCTGAGCGTAGGATGCAGACACACTCATAATATACTCTCAAGCTGCCTTGTTTTGCACATGTGCGGTGCAATATTTAAGTTCGAGGAACCACTGTTTGCGGTACTTTATTTACTAATGCAAACAGATAGCGTTGTAAGAAAAAGAAGTTGTGCAACTTGAAAACACTGTAGGGGTGCTGCCTATTTTTTAGCCCGTTGCCTCCAAGTATAGAAAATTGCGCACACGAGGTTTATTGTTATGCGAAAGTTTTTCTTCTTGCCTGTATACCCTCCTGAGCAGCCTGGTTTTGAGCATGTTGTGAACTCGTGAGTGTTACGGTATTCAAAAGGTGAACGTTTTTCACCTCGAAGCATTGTTTTTGGTCTCACTCTTTTTCTCAGGGTGCGGGGAGTATGGCACTGCATTGTTTGTTACTGTGGTAACGGCATGATTGCTGCAGTGGATGGAACAGGCAACAATGGTGTGCAAGCTTCCCCTACGTAGGTCCTTCAGCTCATTTCATTGGCAGCACCTTGCAATGCCAGAGGCGAGTGAAATATGGTCATGCGACCCTGCAGAAATCGAGTTCAGGGTAGGCATTTTTTCCCTAGTATTCTGAATTTTCTAGGCTGAATAAATTCGGACTGTGTGACCCTATCGCTGCTGTTCTTGCTGCATTAATCTTTCCATCCTTCAGTCTACACAACTCACAAGTAAAAAATGCGGGCATGAATAGCGTTGGAAGACCTCTTTAGTGTGACTTAAGAATCCCAATAAAGAAGGGCGTACGGCAGGGAGACACGGTCTCTCCAATGCTATTCACCGCGTGTTTACAGGAGGTTTTCAGGGCCCGTAGATTGGGAAGAGTTAGGAATAAGAGTTAATGGAGAGTATCTCAGTAACCTGCGATTCGCTGATGACATTGCATTGCATTGATGAGTAACGCGGGAGACGAATTACAGCTTATGATTACTGAACTGGATACGGAAAGTAGAAGAGTAGGTCTGAAAATTAATATGCATAAAACTAAAGTAATGTGGAACAATCTTGGCAGAGAACAGCGCTTTGCGATAGGTGGCGAGACACTGGAAGTTGTAAAAGAGTACGTCTACTTAGGACAGGTAGTAACCGCGGAGCCGAACCATGAGAGTGAAATAACTAGAAGAATAAGGATGGGATGGGGCTCATTCGGCAAGCATTATCAAATCATGAATGGTAGTCTACCACTATCCCTCAAGAGGAAGGTATATAACAGCTGCATCATACCGGTACTTACCTACGGAGCAGAAACCTGGAGACTTTCAAAGAGGGTTCAACTTAAACTGAGGACGACGCAGCGAGCGATGGAAAGGAAAATGATAGGTGTAACCTCAAGAGACAGGAAGAGAGCAGAGTGGGTGAGGGAACAAACGGGGGTTAAGGATATCATAGTTGAAGTCAAGAAGAAGAAATGGATATGGGCTGGGCACGTAGCACGTCGGCAGGATAACCGCTGGTCATTAAAGGGCCCGTCAACAGGCTCCTACTTTTTTTTAACACCCCCCCAAACAAGCTCGCCAATTCGTACAGTAGACCGCGGCGACCACGTTTCCCGAATATTACAGCGCTGCGCGCCGCGCAGGCCCTACATTTCGAAAAACAACTCCCGCGCTGCTTTCCTACACCTGACCCATCCTCCTTGTACGCGCAGTGACGTCAAGTCGGCGATCGCCGACCTGACGTGGCACTGAGCTCGTCGATTGGTCTTTTGCCCCTACGAAACAGCGCCTTGGCCCTACGGTGATGCAGTTTCGGCCGCGCAGTACGCATTTTCATTTTCCTGTGCTGCCCTCTGCCGTTTTGTAGAGCCCGAGACTACCGGGAGAAGCGGTATTGCCAGAACGAAAGCCTCCGAGATAAAGAGGCGTCTCGCTACTTTACCGCTAGGGAAAGGGTCGTCTCTTCGCATCGCGCTTCCTCCCTGCGCCGCTGACACGTGCTCATGTGGGGGAAGCCCTGCTCGGTCGTTGGCTGCGCGCCGATGACGTATCACTGACGTCGTGTCACGTTGCCGAAGTGGGCGGAGTCACGACGAAGGGCTACGCCTCCCCATTTCTACAGCGGAGAAGGGTGGCGAGGCCGCGCGAAAATTTGAAACCAGCTGAAAGGGATGTTCTAACCCCTGTAACTTCCTTATTATTGCGCGTATTCGCAAAATTCTTGTGGCAGCAGGTTCACATAGCAAAAGTGCACATATTTCTCTCTATAACAATTTTTGGACCTCAGGGGTTGTTGACGGGCCCTTTAAGGGTAACTGACTGGATTCCAAGAGATGGCAAACGCGTGAGGGGGAGACAGAAAATTAGGTGGGTAGATGAGATTAAGAAGTTTGCAGGTATAACGTGGCAGCAGAAAGCACAGGACCGGGTTGATTGGCGAAACATGGGAGAGGCCTTTGCCCTGCAGTGGGCGTAGACAGGCTGATGATGATGATGATGATGAAGCAGCCTAAAGTTATTATTGTGAGTGCCTCTCATAACTTGTGCGATTCTTTGGTATGTTAAACTACATTACTGCATTTTGCGGTGTATAAGACACACCTTTTTTTCTGAAATTTTCACCGGTGCTCTTATACATGCAAAATGTCATGCGATCTTGAGCGACCAATATGTCCATATTTTATTCAGAAGTATGATAAAACTGTGCATGACAGCATTCATAAGAAGATATTTAATTTTGTCATAACAAAGAAGCAACTGTGATCTCAGATGGTGGCTACTTGCTGTTAAAGCAGCGCGGCGACCACGGAGATTATGGCCACAATATAGGCTACCACCATTATGAGCACTATCTTGTTGTTCGAATTGTTTCTTCTTAAAACATTAAACCCGCAGAAGTGATGCAATAAATAAAAAAGGACACCTTATTGGGCACCAGTCCTGTCTCTCAGGGCTAATAATAAAATTTGACCAAGCAACCGCAACGTTCTATCGCGCCGTTGTAACACCCACGATCTACCGGTTACAAAAATGAAAGCACAGTTTCGTTATCATCATCATCAGTTTTCATGCGAGATTTCTCGGCAATCCAGCAGTAGTCTCAGATTGCGGCTGCCCGTCGCCATTTACTTTTTGTGTGCGTGTGGTTTGGCAGTTTCGGTGTTCACCGTGCGGCGCGATCGTTGGTTCACTAGTTAACTACGTGTTCCCGCCAAGCTTCATATCGCCGTAGAGGAAACGCCAGAGATGTGCTTCAAGGTGTTTACAACGCCACGTGAGAGAGTTACTCAGAGGCCAACAACAGCAACCCGGTGATGCTGCCTACTGAAGCAGCACAACTTTTGACAGCGCACCGAAGGATGTGGCTTCGAGTGAAGTGCAATAAATAATGGTTTTCTATGCCTTGGGACAGTGTTATTTACGAGTTTTATACTGCTGCTTACGGACATTCAGTGCCGTGCGGGACTATGCATTTCGCAATGAATAAACTCTGCATGCGTCATGGCGCTTGATCATGTTGACCGGGTTCTAAATAGGTGCGTCTTATATATAATTCTTTTCCTGTGAAAGTCGTAAAAAGTAGGGGGGTGTGTCTTATACACCGGAAACTACGGTACTTCACTTTAAATGCTGCAACAGCGCAGCATTTGTCCATACGGGCTGTGTTAATCCAAGGCCTACTCGGTGTGCCCATGGAAGCTACAGTGGCACAGCATCTCATCGAATAGCCACTGATGATCCCAAAGTAAGCTGCAGATATAAAACAATATATTGGCACCATCTAAAAACACAACCAGCATTTCTTCCCGGAAAGTATCAGATTCCAGCCATCCCACTATGTTTTCAACAAGAATTAAAATGTGAGCACTGGCATGGACAAAATGTATTTCTGTCAGGGTGCCTTACAAGTAGAAACAGGAAGTAAAAGGAAAATAGATAGAAAAATATAGAATGTGAACAGGTGCAGCCATTGAGTCAGCTTCATGTTCTGACACTAGAAAAAACTGTTCTAATCATTTCAGCTACTCGGCTCCTTTGCTTACACGTGTAGCTGTTCAACTGCAAAAGTCAGTGTGGTACTAATACAATATATTTGATGCTGCTGTTAATAGCATCACAAACGAAAGCTGTTCACAAGCCTCTCAGCTCAGCTTCATACATATACTCTGTTTCAAAAGTTCCCTTCAGCACTGTGGAGGCTACAGGGCCCCTTAGCCAATAGATAGGGCGATTAGCCCCTCCACATGTATTCATCCGCGCCACGTCGTCTGCTAGCATCCCCCCTGGCGTCTGCGCGCACACGTTCAGCGAGCAGACGGCATTGCCGAAAAAAATAGAACATGGCTGCACTCATCGAGGCTGCTGCTCTCCGCCTCGAGTTTATCACGTCGTCGTCGAGCGCTCTGTGGCCCGTAAGTTCCAAACAGATGCATGTATTTGCTTTAGATTTAGGTCTTGGAGCTTCGGCAGCAATGTATTCGTCACTACATTGCGCTATTTCCATGAATCACTATCCAATTCTCGGCGCGTTAGGCTTAGCAGCCGTGGTTAAGCAATAGCTTATCTCGCCAATAACGACAGAGCGTACCTCATGCTTTGTCCTGATTGTGAGATGGCACAAAGAGATAGGTCAATACACCATTCATTTGTTGCTGTGAGCCCTTTGGGCGAGCGTCAAGGGCAAGTTCAGATCGAGCAGGTGGTCGCGTCTGCATGGGCGCTGCCATGTTGATTTTTATCCACAGTTACCGACAGGTTACTGATACAACAATTAAAGAAGTACCACGTAAATGCGATGAAGAATAAACAAATTACTTATTGATGTGCAGAAGCAGATGCTAAGCAAGCGCAAATGTCTCAACCTTGCCAAATTGCAAGGCAATTATATCTGCATCTATGTTTTCCTGCGCAAGCGTGTGGCTTGTTTACACCCTGTAACTTTGGCAGTGCTGAACGGTAGTGGTGAAACAGAGTATAGATGGAAATGCATTGAATGGGGAACCACAGACAAAAGAAAAAAAAAACATGTCCATCCAGAACAACATTCACTTATACGGGTAATAAGTGAATGTTAATCTAAAAGTAAATCAGCCCATATATGACATTCAAGCCTCTTAATATAACGAGCACACCACAATATGCAAACGTTCTTACCACTTCTTTGCTTTTTGTGCTTTCCTTTTCATCCTTCCTGTGCTTTTCCGACTTATGCTTCGACACTGAAGGCGAGCCTTTTCTAGTCACTTTTCTACTTTTGTGGGGTGTCTGTTTTGAGCGCTCTCGGAACTTCTCACGCAATTCACCCGGTTCAACAAGGTAGTGCCCAGAGCCATCGGGGCACGCAACCTTCACGGGGTCAGAGCCTCGGATTCTGAACGGCACTGGGCTCTCACTCATGCAGCGAGGTTGACGCACTGGTGTCAAATCACTGTCTGAGCCACTGCGCTTTTCCGGCGCCTTTCCCGGGCGCGGTGGTGACAGGTCACTATCTGAATCGCGTCTAGCTTTACCGGGTACACCATCAGTCGTTCTTCGAGGACGCTCGGGTGAAAGGTCACTGTCAATGTTTTCGGCCGCACGTGTAGTCCTCACCGGTGATAGGTCACTATCGGAGTCGTGCCGCACTCGTGGCATCCTCTCAACACCACGGTCATCACTCGGTGACTGCGGTTCAACCTTGACACGCACCTCAGCGTGGTTGGGTGAATGATGTCTTTTGTCATGTCTGTAAGACTTGTTTTTTGATGAGCTGTGTTCGGACTCGGTATGGCCTCTCCTCGATTTGGAAGGCGGCTCGGGTAGCTCATTCGATGCGTGTGTTCGACTGTGCTTACCATCACTTTTGTTTCGACTGTTCTTTCTTTCAGTCGTTTGATCCACCGGTTCCTCTTTAACTTTGGCGTCTTTGGCCCCAGAAAAATCGGGAGATGAACTTCGCTGTGTGCCCGTCTGTTCCTTCCTATGTTTGCGTGCAACCGAGTGAGCGTCATCGCTTCGTTTGTGCTTCGATAATGACGATGAATGGTGCTTCTGAGGGGGATCATCCATCGCTCTCTTTGATCTGCTCGGTGACGATGGTCTTCTCGGTGGAGATGCATCACTGCTCGATGAACGCTGTCTCGCCCTTTGAGGGGATGGCTTACGACGGGAACTTTTCGATTCCACCGGCGGTGGTGTCCCTCGGTTGCGCTGGCTCCTCGCGTGTTCTTCGTGCTTTCCCGGTAACTCCGCATTCATAGTCGGCCGCTCCGGGGAGAGGTCACTGTCGGAATCGTGCCTGCCTCTGTAGCAAGCCTGCCGCTTCCGCGGAGGCGACTCGTCGCTGTCTTCGGCTGGTCTTTTCTCGGCAAGCGCGCCTTCTTTGCCTGCATCTGAATCAGAAGTACAAAGTTAGGACGAGCACACCATGTGACCATATGCGCGGCTACTTCTAAGTTTACCAAAAGCGGCGGCAAACCGTTCAAAGCACTCATTTAGTAGCTTGAAAGAGTGAGCAAACCTTTGCCAATCTTTTTCCACTGGGCAGGCGTGTACTGCTCAGCTACACGGGCTTGCAAAGGTCGGTCGTCAATAACTGAAGCGACTACAGGTTCGTCGTCTTCGGGTGTCGCTTCGCGACTCTGTGCCGAGGGGATGTGCTTCAAGTCGACGTCGTCATCAAGTATTCGCAACCTATCGAACGAAAAAGCACAAATCGGCTACTCAACAACTTGAGGAAGAACCGTCCCATTCGGCATGCATAACCCAAACACAGCAAACCAGCGGCCAACCCGCTTGAGCTTTCGCGGTTCACTGCCGACACGCAACAAGCTCGTAGACAGTGCCCGTAATGCTAAGCGGGTGAAACGAGGACTCACCTTTGCGTCGAAGAAGGCTTTACTCGTTTCTTCTTTTTCTTTTCTTTACCGGACATGTATTTCTCTAGATATTTGAGCTTATCGACGCTCTTCGCCGGGGCAACAACATCCCCGGACGACGCCATGACGGCCGTTTATCCTTGCTCCCGCTTGAACTCATCACCGCAGTTTACCTTGTTTACATGGCTTCCGAGATCGCGAGAAAGGCACGAGGTCAGCTTGTTGCTTGTCGACAATCTCGAAGGCGCAAATATTTTAAATCTAGGTCACACATGCGTTTACAAACTTCATCAGAGATGTCACTACCAGTAAAATCAACAGTGGAATTTTTTTTCAATTTTTTTAATGTGTTTCTTTATGTTTATAAATAAAACATCCGTAAATTCAACGGAATTATTGAAATTCATTCATTATATTGCCAAAATTTTATGCTTAGTACATAAAATTTATTCACGGTGTTTTCGCATGATCACCGCGCATGCGTCCAATCCAATCCAGCTTGGGGGGCCCAACAAAATCCAACGAACATGGCGGCGCCCGGTACACGAAAGAAAGTTATCCAAAAAGATGACTTAAAGCGTTTAATGAGAGAGCGGAAGGAGGCACTAAGTCAGTCTACGAAGAAGATAACGTCACCGTACGCAAGATATCCTTTTATACTTTCGCCGTGATGTCGTGTGCGGAGCGTTGCAATTTATTTGGAATTTTACGAGTTCGTGTGTTCTCCCTTGTGCTGCAGCGCTGTTGTGTTGTTTTCCTTAATTTAGCGCACGTACAACAGTTTAGGTCAGCTGACTTGTTCGGTGTGTGTGGTCCACGTGAAGAGTGAGACCCTGTGGGCAGCTCACATTCTCGGGAAAGCGCACAGGCAGGTAAGTGAGGCCGCAGTACTTGGCTCTGCATTTGGCAAGTTCACCGTTTGTCGTGTGTTTGAGCGTGCGAGTTTGTTAATGTATTGTTCTTATGTGACAGAACGTAGAGGACCTAAAAGAAAGCGCTGCCAATCGTCTACAGGCTGACGACGTACCCGGAAAGCGCCGAAACGATGCATCAGGTGACACCCAACACGGTACGTCCTTCTACGATGTTTAGCGAAATCTTGGTGTTGTGGGAAGCACTTACTGTTTGATTATCAAAACATGCCCACCGCTTGTATTTCAGACAAAAACCAGACCCAGCCTGGCAGCTCCAGGTTAGTGTTCCTTTAATTACACAGCGATGTCGCGATCATTCAAGTAGTTAATTTCGTGATAAGTTTGAATATGTAAATAAAATGGCAATATGCATTCCGATCACAAATAATCTTTACTTCATCAAGTACAGGTAACGTCGGTTGATCATTGCTGTTTGGGTTTCAAACGATTAGCATTATGTGCTAGAAAGAATATAAATAGTTCTTGCAGGTTCGGTACGTGAGACTACGTAAGTTGAAGACATTTTAAAATGCTCCTTTGCGCTTAAAGAAGCATTCAGAACTTTAAAATTCGCTATAATAAAAATCGGGAAGCGTTTGGAACCATGCTAACGATGCATGGTTAAAAAATTCGCAGCTATGATCTTTCAGTATTTGTATCAATCAATATTTGTTTTTTGCAGCCCACCTCACAAAAAGGCAAAGGGGCCTCTGCTTATGGCTGATTACTCATCAGATGAGGACATGGACGTTGGTGAGTCCACACCAAATTCAAAGCCCACAGAATCTGCACTCCCAAAAGGCAAGTCAATGCTTTGTTGCTCTTAAGCAACTCATGTTATATTCACTGTGCAGACACTGATTACATCTGCTGTGATATTGTGCTGCTCAGTTGGGCAGCCATTCAGGGTGTGAAAAAATGACCTCATACTTAGGTGCACAGCACCATAATCTCTAAGCCACCATACTTCGAGGCTATCAAATGGCAGTGCCATGGAAAGCAGCCATGAACAAGCAATTTATTCAACTGATTCAGGGTTGTGGTGCTCGACTACTGACCTGAAGGCCGCGGGATTCAATTCCGCCTGCAGCAGCCGGCATTTCAGTAGAAGTGAAATGCCAGAGGCCCTTGTACATGGATTTAGGTGAACGTTAAAGAACCCGAGGTGATCGAAATTTCTGTAAGTCCTCCACTGTGACGTCCCTCATAATTGTATTGTGGTTTTGGGACGTAAAACCCCAACAATTATTACTATCAATTTATTCAGAGGGAATAAAAACGAACAAGGGACAGAGTAGAGGGTAAAATATTTGTTTTCCTTTGCCACATAGTATTATGGATTCTTGAACGCAAAGATGATGCCAGTGCACCATAAATAAGGCCTTAAAAGGTGTGCATCACACTGTCTTCATCTGCATAATAAATTGGATACTGAACCATTATGAAAAGTCAAAAGAATGCATTGTTTTTACCTTGAATTAGGTACTTCACTGGAGCCCTGAAATCTTCCCTTTTTTACTGCGCGATGCAATATAAAAAAAGAACGGTTTTCATTTCAGATTGGCTACTTTCCATGGTGCTTTGTATGAATACATTGTCTGTCCTTGTGAATCAGTCACATAACCTCATTTGTAAATGCAAACCAACTTGCTGTTATTCTAGAGGTTGCCGCATTATTAGCATGGTTTAAGGTTTAGTATCGAGGCAAGCAGGTTTGTTAGCTGTAGACTCTGAGTGCTTGAAATCGGTGATTATACATAGTTCTCTAGTGGTGGAGACCTAATCAGTAGTAACCACTGAAATGAAGAAGCAGCTCCTGGTCGGCAGCTGCTTTTAATAAACACGTGAACCGAAATAAGTGCATCAAAAATTAGCAGCCACCTGGAAGACAAAACGTAGAAAGCAATAATAAGGTGCATATAGCATTACAGCACAGCCTCTCTCAGAAGCAGCAGTAGTAGGGTTTGAGGAGAGGATAGACACTTAATTCTGCAACCCATGAGGGAGCACAGCACAGCATCGTTGGGAGGGAGGCCAAAGACAGTGAAAGAAGAGAGCAAAAAGGTCACCTTCTTGAGAAATGAGCACCCCACACCAAGCACCAGGCCTAGCTACCTTTCTCCCATTAAAAACCAGAGGGTGGCCAGCGAAACTGGGAATCAAACCCAGTACCTTCCC
This sequence comes from Rhipicephalus appendiculatus, assembly GCA_030522465.1. NCBI lineage: Eukaryota > Metazoa > Arthropoda > Arachnida > Ixodida > Ixodidae > Rhipicephalus > Rhipicephalus appendiculatus. The sequence continues at coordinate 68,661 of JALIZH010021163.1, read as the reverse complement.
ACACTAGATGCAGACGCTCCAGCCACTTGACCACCGCTGCGGTGCTATTCAAATGGCATTAAAATGTGCGAGAGTGACACATTGGCACAACAATGCAGCATTGAGGCTACCGGGCTTCCTACAACATCATAGTTATGAGAAGCACTGTCAGCCAATTCACAGGTGTTGCTGCATAATTTGGTTTTTTTAGCACAATGTAACGCAAGGACAAATAGAGAGGAACACGACACGTGCACTAACTTTCAACAAAACCCTTGTGTTGCTGCACAGCGAAAAGTTGGGAACATGAATCTGAGCCACGGCAGCCACAAGGTGGCAATAGATAGAAGTGCTCATTTGTTTCGTGTTGAGGTACACGCTGGCAAGTCCCAGGCTGTGAAAACTATGCCAGTGAAAACTAACTGGGAGCCCTTCGCTGTGGAGCCTGTCATAGCTGCAAGTCTGACTGACAACCACCCATACTGTGCCAGGAGATGTGAGTGTAACTGAAAAGATCATGAATGTGTGATAGAATCTATCAGCCCGTTTTGGCTGCATGCATAACTTTAAAATGCAACAGAGGCTGCAGTAACTGCTATGAAGTGCCATTTTGCTAGAAGGTCTTGGCACCATGCACTGGAGCCATTCGAAGAAGTTACTCGACAGTTACTCAGTGCTTGAAGACTTGGTACTTAAAGCTACAGTATTTCTATTATTTAGGGGTTTCTGCTTTACTTTATGCATATTACATTGTGAGGAAAATTAGATTGACAAGCAACGTTTGCCGCCTTTGCTGTATCAAGTGAAGCATCGGAGCCAAGTATTCAAGTTCGCGATTGAGTATGTGAAGTTCTTTGGCCCTCATGTGATGTACAAAAAGCCAGCAATATCTAAATGGGTGTTGCCTGGTCAATAATGGTTGATTATCACTACTGGAACGTCCTGACATTTCTTGCTAATGCCTGAATTAAATCACTTTCGTGATCAGCTCACCCATCACCGGCTTCATTGTAATACTTCATGCTCACGCAGACAGAAAAATACTGATAAACAATTTTCTATGGTATTCACTGCATTACTGCAGTATGATTGGTGTCTGTGACCCATGAGCTTCAAGTTGTATAAAATAAAAAATGGGTACATGCTATAAATGTTTGTTGTCAGTCCCTTTAACCTCCACAAATCAATGAACCACTTACCGGCTCAGAGCCTTCGTGGATTCCTTAAATGAATGAATGTGTAGAATCAACGTCCAGTGAAATCATCAACTAGGCATCTTCTATTTTTGCCAGACTTTTTTGATAAACCCTCCGCAAGTCAGCCAAAAGAAACTACACCAAGTCAGCCTCCACAGCCAAAACCGCAGGCGTCGTCTAAAAAGGCACCTGCAGAAGCCTTGCCAGAAGGCTTCTTTGACGACCCCGTCTTGGATGCGAAGGTATTTATAGATAAAAAGAAAGCTGCAATTATTCCTTTCAGATAACATTACTCTCATGTTTACGTTATACAATGGATTGTTGCATATGTGTGAGGATTAAACTACATTTTTAAAGCTTTTCTGCATAGGGATTGCTTTTTATTGCGAGTTGTAACATATGAATGAAAAGGGAAATTGATCAAGAGGTTAGTTCTTAATATACACAGCCATGTGAAGGTAGAAGATAATGAAGCCAGTGAAAGTATAGCAGACATTATTTGTAGTTTTTAATAGAACTGTTGTACCTTACAAAATAAAGCAAAAATGAAAGAGAACGAAGAAACAACTTATCAGCAGTGGGATCCAAGCCCACAAGCTCCACATTACATGTGCTGTGGACTACCCAGTGCATTAAATAGTTCTGTGCAAATTTCTCGCGGTGATGCCCTATTCATGTGTGTAGAATAGGCTTGTGCAAATAGTGAATTTTAGTTTCGAAGCGAATAGTGATTTTCGTCGAATAATTTCGAATCGAATTCGAATAGTATATATCACATATTATAAAGAAAAAAATGGGCATATTTGTCATGACCTAACTAACCTGCACAATTATTTTTAAAAAAATTGAAACAAGGCCAGTACAAATGCCATTTTTTTTTTGCTTCAAAGGAAGTGGAAACAACTTTGAATAGTAGCAGGATTTGACTTTCGGTAGAATGCAAGTGATAACCTGTAAAATATGTTACATTTTAAAATTTACTATACTTAGAGCATATAAGCCAATATAACAAGCTTCTACATTTAAAAAAGATGTATCGATGTGAGGGTAATCTCTTCATTTAACCGTAAAGTGGGGCTTCGCGGCAGTGCGGATTTCCCCTGGATACGTGTTTTCACGGCCTAGCACCCCCTTACTGCAGTGAAACCACCTTTACAGGGGGGTTACATGCGAACTAATATGCACCTGGATCGGTGCTTTCACGGCTTAGCACCCCTCCACTGCAGTGAAACCACCTTCACAGGAGGTTACATGCGGACTAATATGCACCTATTCGTTTGTTTCGAATACTTCGAAATTTTCAATAATTTAAATTCGAATCGAAGCGAATTCGAATACTGCAATATTCGTTCGAATATTCGAAGCATTCGAATATTCGCATAAGCCTAGTGCACAAGCATGACACAGCTAAGCCTGTGCACACCAGCACATTTGATACCGCAAAAAAGTCTTGTGAAGTTTTTCTTTGAAAAATGCAGGTGACAGTGTTGAACCACACTGGATCTACACTGCGTGATCACCATCGTGCGCAGGTCGTCATGATGCCATTGTCAAATTCACTAGTGTCATCTAGTAATGGCTTACAGGGTGATTCCACGTAAGATCGAACAAAGCATGGCCGGTCGACCTCTTAAATTTATTTCAAAATTTTATATATTGTTGCCTGATGAGTGGAAAGAAGAGATCCGCAATTGGTTTTGCTGAAAAAAAATTTTTCGAAGCACCGGAAATCAATAATGACGACGAGGTGGAGTGCCACGCTTATCTGCTCTGCTGTTTTTCCCGACTTTGGTGATCAGTTACACAATATATTCTAAAGCTACGTACTTCAAATTTGTTTAGCTAAATATATGCATGTTTTCGCATGCGTTCAGTTATATTTGGTTTCTCTGGGTAGTGTAAATATTTTTATAAAAAATCTCAAAATCGACCCAGGAAACGTTTTTTGGCCTACTTTGTAGGTCTTTATTTCAGAAAAGGTGTGCGACAGAGTGGCGAAAATTCCGCATTGTGTTCTCAGCATGCTTATTTATCAAACTGCCAAAGCTTATAATAATATCACTTGTTAATAAGGAGATATGATCGCACTAACTTCAAGAAAACAACATACAGTGGAAAACTCTGACGACGATTAAAAAAAAAACCCATTTTTTATATTTCCTAAAATTTCCCCACTTATTCTCTTGCACATCAGCTTTCACAATCAATAAAAACATGTTGCATAATTTTGTTTCACTTGCAGTTACGACCCGTCGAATAAGGCCCTTGCGCAAGACTGAGCGCACCATGTAGGTCGTCCGCCTCGGTGGAACAGTGGCTAGGGTGCTCGGCTGCTGACCCGAAGGTCGCGGGTTCGATCCCGGCCGTGGCGGTCGCATTTCGATGGAGGCGAAATGGTAGAGGCCCGTGTACTGTGCGATGTCAGTGCACGTTAAAGAACACCAGATGGTCAAAATTTCCGGAGCTCTCCACTACGGCGTCTCTCATAATCATATGGTGGTTTTGGGACGTTAAACCCCAGATATTATTATTATTATTATTACCATGTAGGTCTGAAGATTGTATGACATATGTGATCGCTTATGGCTTTTCAATTTGGCATCATATTGTATCGAGTAATTACATCTCAACGCTGGAAATTAACTGTGAGAGACACGATAGTGAATGATTAGAAATCAGTGTTGTACACATGAGGTTCCTTATGCACTGCGGCATCAAGGTGTGATGGTAACTCTGCGAAAATTTCGTTTCTTTAAAAATGAGCTTCTTGTGCTTCGAAAGGTAGTCTGCACAATACTCTCACTTAGAGCTATACTTTGCCTCCAATAGGACGCACAGGAGCAGAGCAAAGCGCAAGCAAGACTATCGGAGTCAAATGAAGTGTGAGAAGCGGACCGTACGCACGGCCAGTACACGCCGTCTGCCGCCGTCATCTGAGATAGGCAGGCGCATCCGGTTACCTATAGTTTTGCGTTTGTTCCCTTTTGATTTGGCCGCTGGAGCGCCACGTTTATGTTTTCCACTGAGATCAGTTGGCGCAGCTCAGTTTCTCTGGCGAAAGCGTCTGTCGTCCGTGTGCTTGAAGCGAGCTCTAGCAGCTTCCTGACAGAGTTTTCATGGTGCTTCCACATGAGCACCAGCGAGGGAAAGCAGTCAAATTTCAACTTCTACGTCGACGCAGTGAAGTGTTTCCTGTGCGGGCGCCGAATGCGGCTGGGAAACTCGAGCTACAGCCATCGAGTCTGTGACCTTGGCCGATCGCCTCTGTTTACGCGCCAAGCACGTGCGTTGGAATCCCAACAGCCGTGTCCAAGTTACATCAGCCGCCTCAGAACGCTTTTGTTTAAATATACAAGTTCATATTGTAGACGTGCTTTTGTTTGCGTTTACTTTGAACACACAAATCGCGCCAACAATGTCTGCTACGTCTGCACTTCTATCTCCGCCGTGTTAACAGCGCGTGGCTGCGATGTGAGCAAATGGCGGATAAAATAGCGACGCTCCAATGCCACATGCGTTGAAGTTACCCCCGGCTGTATCGCGATGTATCCGTCTGAGGACACGAAAACGAGCTCTTACTGCACCGGAACACGCCGGACTGCGCGCGCGCCTGCTCGGTAACCCCGCACTCATGGCCGCTCCCGTGACCAAAACATTTCGAAATTGGCGTCCTCAGTGCAGCCGACAGCTATTTCAGTGCTGCTTACCTTTTAAGAAACTGAAGTATAGGCCTGCATTCTATACACTTAGCGTGTAGGAAGTCCGATCTACAATTGCCTATCCTTGCGCAACGGCCTTATTCGACAGGGCCGTAAATGCAAGTGAAACAAAATTATGCAACATGTTTTTATTGATTGTGAAAGCTGATGTGCAAGAGAATAAGTGGGGAAATTTTAAGAAATATAAAAAATGGGGCTTTTTTTTTTAATCATCGTCACAATTTTCCACTGTATGTTGTTTTCTTGAAGTTAGCGCGATCGTATATCTTTACTGAAAAGTGATATTAATATAAGCTTTGGCAGTTTGATAAATAAGCATGCTGAGAATGTAATGCGGAATTTTCGCCGCTCTGTCGTATGCCTTTTCTGAAATAAAGACCTGCAAAGTAGGCCAAAAAACGTTTCTTGGGTCAAATTTGAGATTTTTTGTAAAAATATATACACTACCCAGAGAAACCAAAAATAACTGAACGCAAGCAAAAGCATGCATATATTTAGCTAAACAAATTTGAAGTACGTAGCTTTAGTATATTTTGTGTAACTCATCACCAAAGTCTGGAAAAACAGCAGAGCAGCTAAGCGTTGCACTCCGCCTCGTCATCATTATTGATTTCCAGTGCTTCGAAAAAAATTTTTTTCAGCAAAACCAATTGCGGATCCCTTCTTTCCACTTATCAGGCAACAATATATAAAATTTTGAAATAAATTTAAGAGGTCGTCCAGCCATGCTTTTTTCGATCTTACTTGGAATCACCCTACAGAAATTAGCAAGCATGCTGAGAGCATCCTGCTCAGATTTCACTGGTTCACCACTGCACTGTCAGAGTACACACATGCAGCTCGACATGTGATGCCATGTGTCGTTTTTATGTTTCAAAATTTTTGCACTTCCATAGTGGGAAGTGCTAGCCTTACATGAGTAAGAACAGTAACACCAACCACTGCATCTAACTCTTGTAACGTGGCTAATGTTCACACCTATCTTCCTGGTGATTTCAGCATGGTTATGATGTTCAGCTGCAGAGCCAGGAGGCCCTGAGTTCAGTCACCACCCACGATGACCTCATTCCACGGACATGGAATTAAAAGAAATTCACACGTACCCTGTTTTAGCAGTGCCACAAATTATCCCAGATCGTCAAAATTAACCTTAAGACACTACAGCATTTTTTATACTTGTTGCTTATCAAACCCCATCAGTCATATTCAATGAAATGACTAGACGAAACAGCAAAATTTAAAATGTGTTGCCCTAGAGAATCTATGTACAAATATACTGCAGTTACCTTAGAAGTTTGACAGTGTGAGCAACCTGTAAAGTATAGTTGTGTTGTGTTTTTATACTTGTTTTCAGCCTAATGTTCACAGTAACATTTCCACAGGGTGGGTGCAACCATTTCCTACATTAGAAAAAGCGTTCCTACATTAGAAAAAATACCGTACGTAATATTAATTTGTTGTGTTTCTGTAATTGCTGTAGCTTTTCTGACAACTATTTGCAACCTCTGTTCTGTGAACAGTAATGGTGGAACCATGTTGTTCTTTTGTGCGCTTTAGTGAAACTAACAAACATTTTTCAGAAGCTGATTAGTCTGTGGATTTATTATGTAGGCAAGGAACGTGGAATACAAAGACCCGATTGAAGAGGAATGGGAGAAATTTAAGAAGGAAATTGCAGAGGAAACAACGGTAAGACAACATTTTGCTTTAATGTTTACCATGTTAGTATTTCCAGATTTTTATCTCCTTTCTGGCTGCTGTGTTGGAACACTTCCATTTAATATTTCAATTATACTATATACATTCAAAATAGTACCACACATAGTATGTATGTACAGCAATGTTAATACCCTGACATTTCACCTATGTGCAAGTGCAGTGCGCATTGTGCACCTGATTGTCCTGTGCTAAAAGCTTGCGAAAGCAATGCCTTGAGGATTGGTGTGTTTTTAACGATGTGAGTTAGAGAAAATGTGTGCGTCTCAGACTTTGCAAATGAATTACCATAAAAAATACTGGAATGATGGACACTTCTGCCATTTTTTTCATAGCTGAGCCACATTACCCGTGTAGGACAGTCGGAATCACACTTGTCTAGAGCACCCATCTGGCCGCTTAAGCTGCCATTTTTTGCAGAGGATATCCAAAGGCCGGCACCGTAATGATACCCAACATAGTCATACTGCATGCTAGGTCCTTGTGCTGTAACTCAAATATGAACGGAACCTTGTAGCTAGCGTGAGATAGCAGCTGCGGACAACAGCAGCGTCCACAGCCGCGCTGCACCACTCTGGTAAAGTGTGATCGTCTGTACATTGTTAGGAATGGGGTTGCGTCGTATCTCATTGCTGCCACCACTGTTAGGAATGGGGTTGCGTGGCCGATGCGAACACGTGTGGGTGTTGTGCTCGGAGCAGTCATGAGGACGAGTTGACGGACAGAAAATACTTTATATACAGTATTTACATGTTTACGGTCTCAAAGAACAGGCACGGCACTCTTCGGTGCGCCGGATTAAATTGGAAGGTTGGGGTCCACCCCCCACATTCTCCTCTCCACGCGGTGGTCAGTATTTCACCAATCCTGCACCACTTGCTGGTACATAATGATGACCACACCTGCACCTCCAAGAGGGTCAATACCCTGTCGATGACATAGGACCACGAGGCTGGTGAATGACCGCTCTGGTGACCCTTTTGGGGAGTCAGTGGCTCGTTGGCAGCACCTGTCGCACCTGGACGGGAATAAGGCCGGCTTGATGAGATCAGCATGGCGTCAGACAGGTGGCACCGCACGTGCGCAGGGGCTTTATTGTTTCTCTCGTTCATCCCGCTCAGGATTGTTGCTTTGCAGTCTCTGAGAAGCGTAGAACGACGAGTCGACGACTGGCGTCGGTGGACGGGGCCGGCAAGGTAGTGGCACAACAACATCCAGCTTAACTACAGAAGGCCAGATGAATAAAATATGCACCGATGCTCAAAGGTTCTTGATGCTCAGGCGATTGTTTCGTCTTCCTAGCCATGATATGCCAAATTAGAGATAAAGCAAATGATGCAGTGAGGTATTTTTTTAAAGCTGTGCGAATAGTAAAATTTTGGGTGCGAAGCGAATCGAATATTTTTTTAATAGTAGTTGTCGAATATTTGTTTAATGTTTTTTGAATACTACTTCGAAGTGAAATTACAGAAAAAAGATTGCAGAGGATCCCTATACACATTCTTATGAGATAGGAACATGGAAGTGTTCCTTTTGGCTAGGTTGGTGAAGTGCTGGATGGAGGGATGCTGTTCCCTAGTTGTTTTATCAAGGATGAGGCAATGCAGGGGCCGAATTGTATTTATTTACATGATTTGGTGCTACCAATGTGGTGTCAAAACACTTTACATGTGAAAGGAAAAAAGACACTATTTCCTCCACCTCTCCCCTCCTTCAACTTAAGTGGAGGCCCAACTGATTTGGCGGACAAGGGCGCGCCCTCTTCGAATTCGGAGTTCCTAATCTGCCTTATAGACATTAACATATAGGAACATCTGTAATTTTGGGTGCTAAAAATCGGCATCCAATTTTTCGGACTTTCTGCTCAAATTTCAGGTCCAAAACAGCATTAATTGAGCCTCCTGCTCTGCTGTGTCTATCATCTCCATGTTGGAACCAGCGTTTTCTCGAGTCAATACCTTTGCGACCGTAGCAGAGCCTGAAAGGCAGCTTCGCTGCAATACGATAGTGTGATGGGGTGAAGCATAAAAAAAAATCTGAAGGGGCCACTGCCAGTCGGACGTTGACTGTATTTGTCTTCGAGAAGTTCGAATACTTCGAATAGTAAAATTCCGGTGCGAATCGAATAGCAAGCACTATTAGAAAAATATTCGCACACCCCTAGTTTTTTATTATGTCTACCAAGTATTCTGTCGTGACTGGAGACTATCTGGCACATTCATTGAACATGATGCTGTGTAAGACATGGGGAAAGATTATTTGCATTCTTTCCCCTTATTCCTTTGGAGTATGTTTGTATCACTATCCCACACTATTTGCATTTGTTGTGCACCCTCATTAGATGCCATAAAACTCTGCTTGTTGTGTAAGTTTGACTGGATCTTCAATTGGTTTTAGTGCCACATTCAGGATCACAAAGTGCGAGATTTCATTTCAGCTTGTTGTCTTGTATGTAGAATTGTACGCTTATTAGCTGCTGTATTGGGAGTCATTGCCCCCCATCTCATGCTTGTAATCAGCCAGTAAAGGAAAAGTTTGCACACAATTTTTTGTAGTAACGGCAAGACAGTTCATAAGATAACATAGAAAAGTTGCCTTCACACTTCTATCTAAACATTTGTCATTTAGTTATGCTTCTTATCATTGCTTATCTTTTCGTTTGTTTATCAGTGATGCATAAGCAAGCCACACATGTGCATGTACACTGTGACACTGCATCTTTCGCTATTGTAGCTATACTTGGTGACAACGTACCATAACAGCACTGTGGAAGCTACAGAACCAAAGCGCATGCCTGCTACGGCGCCAAAAATAGTACTTAAGTTTACTGATAATTTTCTCATTTGATTTGCTGAAATAAATGCTGCTTTATCTATTATGAGATTCAAAACAGTTGTGGAAAGTCGTAGGTAAAATACAGTTATTCTTCACTTTGCAAGAATGCCCTCCTTTCCTTTCCATTTCTTAGACAGCACCACCTTTTCAGCACACCTGTTTTCCAAAGTAAACATGGCATAGTGGGTCAGTGTGCGGCCACAAGCGCACTGTTTAGTTCTCCAAGACAAATACACTCGTAATATGACACTAAAATGTACACTGAACAATCTAAATGTTTCTCCCATTCACATTTTTTGTGTATATAATTTTCTAAACTCATTAACGATGCGAGCAAGCAAAACCGAAATCAGCCGCAAGCTGCCGTACTACTTGCAGAGCAACACGAATGTGCGGAGGCCCCGCCTCCGTAGCCTTCGCTCCAATGTCAAGATAAGTTGTCTCCAAATATAGCTCCTCAATCGACTATGCTGTGTTCTAAATGCAAGAAAAATAAGTCACATGATGTCTTAAGGATGGCTGATGTCTTGAAATCCTACAATAATTATTTGCTGCAATGTGTACTTGTAAAGGCTGTCTTCACTTGGAAAGGCTCTTGTAGTACTGTATTGTCATGATTAATTCTGCACAAAAAGTCTATGCACACTGTGCATTTGCGATTTCAGAATTGGTGGCTTACAAGTGCATTTCTTTCTAGGTGTCGGAAGCTATCATGGCTGAAGACATAGAGGAAAGCAAGGCAGAGCGTGACATTGAAGAAATAGACGAGCAGATGTAAGTGTGCCACATTATTGTCGTGTCTCATCTTCCTCTGTAAATGGCTGACACAGCATGCACACTTATGAAACCAGATACCTTAGTTAATTTAACTTACAGTACTGTGGGAAGATGTGGTGCGCAAACAGCATGTTTCCATCAAATGCATTGTGTACATAAGGATGTCTGAGTGTATTAAAGCACAATCACTAAACAACGTATGCAGGCCATTGCATATTTATAACTTAAATCGTAGAAGAAAGTGGAAGATCTTTATACAGTTTTGCCACGTAACAATGTAAGCCATTTGGGACATTTGCAGGATAAAATTTTTTAAACAAATTGTCTAAATGCACAAATGTGATGCAAGGAAGGGGGAAGTTATATGGGAGTTGTAGATGCAAAAATGTAATGCAACTTTGGTATTCGAAAGGGAAGCATAGAACAGCTGCTGTGCTTTCTGCACTTGTTCTCAACTATGGCTGTTTCGGATTAGCGCTCAATGTGCGCCAGCTGTAGTTAAACTGCCTGTTTTATCCATTCTCGGTACTCTACTCGACCAATAGGGGATATTCATACTGCTTAGTGCTCTTGCAACACTGGGCGCATCCGCCATGTTTTGTTGGGCACCGTCGTGGAATCGTCTGCTAGCGTCTTCATAAGGAGAGGCCACGGAGAGGCTGAACCGCTGTTGTTGGCGGAGCTTTTGGACCGAGAAAATACAGGCCTTTTTTTTTCGTCCTGCGCCAAACGGTCAGTGAACCTCGCTGTGCTGCCACAAATCGACGAGAATGCAATATCGTAGCTCTGCGCGCTTCAAAGCTCATCCGGACAGCATCTGCACGAGGTGCATCGCTTCGCAAAGTCAAACTGCTGTTCTCTAGTGGCATGTGCTTCCGATCTGAGCTACGCGTACCAAGAAAAGTGTTCATTGCAGAGGAGATGCAACTCTCAAATTTCTCAGATGACCTTGCACAGCAATACATCTCCATTGTATTTCACATGCAATTATAATAACACGCGTCAGATATCGAAACCACGTTCTTTCGCTACCTGCAACGCAGTGCATTTCTTTAGCCACAGGTATCTCTACACCTTTTGCAATAGTGTTTGTCGTAGTTTTTCGAAATAAAGAAGGCATGGACATGTGCATGAACGGTGCGCCGCAAACCAAACAAAAATACTGATCACGCGTTTCGACTGTATACGGAGAGCGTCTCCCAGTAATGCTCTTTTAATACACACTGGTTGTTTGTAATGCCCTGTAGTTGTAATCTATGCGCCGATTTAGTGTTGTCGTTCTGGTTTTCCTCAACGCTTTACATGTGCATTCATTGACTTAACTTTTTAAAAATATTGTGCTCTTTGCTTTCGCATGGCCACGGAAGTGTGCATTATCGCAACATCGTGCACTATTGCGAACAGCATACATGCATACAAGTGCCTGCAATCAGCGGAAAGATGAGTACAATTGATCTGCCGAACAAATAGCTCCATCTGTAGTACGGCTTCGCAACTGAGCACTCTGTGCTTCGCAGCGCATGCTGAGTGAAAGAAGTAGAAAAGAAAAATAAATGTGGAGGGATAAGAAGGTGTAAAGCGAAGGTTAGACGCGGCATGCGGACTACGTACTTCGGCGCACACTGGCCTTGCGAAGTTTGCTAAGCGGTGGCTGTGTGAATCTTTGCGTCTAATAAAAACTTGTTGCTGGGCTAGTTTCGCCACTTTCCTGTATTATAACTATGAATCTTTGCGATCGGGTCTCGTGTGGCGGCACCGATTTACTGTGGATGCGTGCAGCAGTGTCTGTGGCACTGCTTATACACATGTAAATAAGTAAGTCCTTGCTTTTGTCGACTGCGACACCGACAAGGTAATGTTCATCAATCATTCTCTTTTTGTGCACGATGTCGGCCATCTGTTTTAAAATGCATATATGGTAATATATATTGTTCTGTAAGTCTATCCATGTTGCAGGTGAGCAATTATAAATTGCACGGAGAAATAAGAACTGAGGTTGTAGAGTGCTTTTGCGTGTGTGCCGGTCATTTCCAAACCTAAACAGAGTGCCGATCTTGTTGATGAAACATGTGCGCGTCACTATGTTCTTTTCTTCTTCGTTCATGTAACTGATAAATTCGATTAAAATTAGTCCTACCTTGTTCCCGGCATTGTCAGGGCTCCCTGCCTGAACAGCGCGCGAAGTATTGGGCAGTCATTGCAGAACAAAGATAAACAATCAGCAACTAGCGTCTTAAAGGCGGCGATATGCGACTGGTTTCGTTTTTGTGCCCAACAAAACATGGCAGTTCGAGCTTATGGGTATCTTCCACAGATGGCGCTCTGTACATTTTGAATATCCCTTATGTTTGACTTACCCAAAGAGTACATTCACTTCATGATTGAAACTGCTGCTAATTTTAAAGATGGAACTGGAAAGAATAAGCATCCTCTACTCATCGTAATCTAAAGACAATTTCATATCTGCTGTGATGTACTTCCTTCAAGTTTTATGCAAGGAAATGCTTACATTACAATTTTGTGAATATACTATATATACACTATATCATGTTTACAAATGTTATACTGTTTCAGAGCAGATAAAAGAACAGCCTTGCTACATATTGAGAAAGTCTATAGTTATCTGTTATAGGGGAGAGTTGGGAGGTTTGGGACAGTTGGAGGAATGGGACAGCGCTGCTATGTTCCCTGCAGTTACTTCAAAAACGTTAGCCAATGGTGCTAAATGGTGCTAACAGAGCAATTGCAAGGATGTAATGGCGGGCGTCTTTGGCGAATAGAGCTTTCTGTAACTGGAAGTCGCGCCTTTTTCACATGTTAAAAGTTAAGTTTCTGCCATCACAGTTGTAACGCTCTCAGATTTCAACCGCTTCATGGAAGCTAATATAAATTTTTCTCCGAAAACACGCATCAGCGCTGCACTTTTTCAAAGAAAAAGCGCAGGCATTACGAGGGAACTTTACCCGCTGAATGTTGTTTACCTTGCGAAACATATTTTGGGAGGAATGGGACAGCTGAGTCAAGGGAGGAACGAGACACTGTCCTATTCCTCTCTATCCTACTGCCACACCGCGTTACACAGCGCAAGAATTAAAAAAATTATGACAAAGGTCCTTACATGTAAATTGAGGAAGCATACGATTGAAGAATTCACAGGGGTTAGCACGACAGTCTTAAAAAAGGAGTGCACGGCAGTCAAGAATGCCGCCACAGCCAATCCAAAAAAGAAATGGCGTTTGCTGAAAGATTGCTGTTCTCCAAGTGAAGAAGACACACTGGCTGTTGCCTTTGATGAGTCTGACAACGACAGGTCAGGTTTTGATAATGACTGGCATGACATTTGTGAAATCAATTGGCTTATTGAATATATTCAGGCGACAAAAAGCGATGTTTTTCTTGTCAATTTTAATTTTTTTTTAATTTGCATTCATTACTTGGCTAGAGTCATGAGCAGTAATAACATGTGAGCGTCAGTGCACAGTCCCTGCACAACTAAGAACAGAGCTCTCAGTTCTACTTTCCTGCTAAGAAAGATATGGGGACTTTGCCTATTACGGAAATTTTGATGGGGCTGTCAATGTCAAGAACTATCTGTGCAACAAAGTTAGTGCAACTCTGTTTAATGTTTGATGTGGAACTATCAGCTTATAATGGTCACTAAGAACATTTGGACCATTCTTTTACATATGTCCCACTCCACCCACAGAGGTGGGTGGAATGGGACAGATTTTAGCTATGTCAAACTGTATTTTTTTGCAGCTGCACCAGGAGTCGTAGGAACCAGTGGGTCTCAGAAGTTTTGCAGCTTGATTAGATTTGTATTGTAATCAATGAAACATCGTTCTGCATTCAAATTCAACAAAACTAAAAATAGAATTCTGAAAAGTGTCCAAATCCTCCCCACTCCGCCCCTAATGGACTTGATCAAGTGAAGCATTACAGCGTACCAAATAATCCAAGATACACCTGGCCATTTGATAGAAATGCAGTGTGGTACATTCAAGTCCATTAAAAAGCTAGCTATTGAACTGCAGTAAAGTGCTTAGTGCTTTGTTCATCTCTGTTGTGTTGTCCTGTGGTTCGTGCTGTTTCTCGTTTTCTATGTAGCTAGTTAACGTTATATTGAAGTTAAACATTTTGACCACAGCAGTTGCCTTATATGTATTATCCTATGAAATGATTACGTTAATGCGTACTCACCATGGCTGTATGTGCTTCTTCGGTTCCAGTCACAATTGGCAACGGGTTGAGCAGCTGCAGCAGAGGAAAGAGGAGCTCATGAAAAAGGAAGTTACCGCAGAGGAAGACAATCAAGACAATAAGAGCGATTTGGAAGATGAAGAGTACGAAGAGTTCCTCAGCTGGCGAGCAAAGGGCGTATGGAAAGAATGACTGCGTTTCGTTTTGTCTTCTCATGGAGGGATTGTTGGATATCTTGTTCTACTGGTGTCTCCTTCTGAGGAGCTTCAACATCTGGCGTCCATCAATGCCTCGTGTACTCTACCTGAAGCTTCCAGAGTCTTCAGCTAGACTTCACTACGGTGTGGAAGAAACCGTTTCAACCTCATCTCTTAGTTCGAGCTGTGCTGTGTGTCAGAAAAACAAAAGGAGTTTGCACCGGATATGTTCTTAAGTATGTTGCATGGCATGTCATCATGCCACTGCAACATCAACAACACATTGTTCATTGTCATCATCACAGCTTTTGAGTAACATTAAAGTTGTATAAAGTGTACAGTTTTTATAACATGGTTCACTGTATTTTTGTAATTACTCTTTGGAAGTTGCATAAAGCATGTTTCTTAAGTGTGGAGCTGTTTTTTAGGCTGAACATCTTCTTCATTCTTTCGTGAATTGCACTGAAGATTTATAAGTCTCATTATTTATTTACATTACTTCTGATCTTATGTGAGATCACAGCAGGTAGGTCACATATGAATTCTAGTCCAGAGAAATTGGGAGAACGGCTACAATTAAGAGATATGCATTATGTAACACATCTAGGTCGCTGTAGAAAAATACTTGTCTTGCATGCCTTGGCTATTACATAGACTGAAGGAAGCTTCACAACTTGCTTGAAGGAATACAAACATCTCATATGCGAAAGCATATGTGACCAGGCATCAACGTGGTTACCTCTGCATCAAGCAGCGCTAACACCCACCGAACACTAATATACATTGTGCAAGTTCTCAAACATCAACGTGCAATAGAAGTTAAACTATTTCTGTGAAGACATGTTTCGATTTTGTATTAGACCGATTCGTATGACGGATGAATCAGCCATGTATTTTTCTGATTATTTGGAGATAATATAACGGCCAACCTAAAGACTACAGATTGTTTTCAAGCTTTTCTTTTCATGTCGGCAGATGCAGGCACATGTCTTCCAGAGGGTTAATTAGCATTGAAGCCTCTATTAAGTGTGACTGCAAAGGTGGAGTAATGGAACTGCACCCATATAGACAGAAGTGTGGCTAGCACGCAGCTGACGCTACCTGCCATCTTATACTGGTGCTATGAGCAGGGTTGCCACTGGTGGCAACTTTTCACCAAATTGGCGAATTTGAGAGGCCCGTGGCGACCTAAAATCGTGAATGGTGAAATAAGTCTCCAGTGAGATGCATTCTATGCTCAGTGTCTTCCCAACGAATGGGCGACAACATGTCTATTTTTCTTAGTTTTAGACCTACCCACCAGAATAAGGCGCACTTTTTGCGCAATTCAGTACGTCCTGTTTCTCGTGTGTATCTCTTCAATTCATCTAGATCCCGGATGTACTGGTGCGCCCACCAGCAACCTTCCAGCAAAATGTAAGTCAGCTTACTGCTTCGCATGCCGCGAGGCGGCGGTGTTAGACCAAGTTCTTTAGTGCTTTAAGCTACTCTATAAAGTTTCGCTTCTGAAGCGGATGGGCGACGGTTAGGCCGCGTGTTCCGACCATAACTACAACTGTTCTGAATAGCTTGTCGACTTCTTCAGTGCTACAGTATCCCATAATTCGGTATGTAAAGTTTAATTTGGTTATTAGCATACTTTTCAGGCTGACCAAGAAGTCGATTTTTCTGGGCAGCCTTCAGAAACTGCACTGAGGCGAATGTGTAGTTTAAAGGAGTACTGACACGAATTTTAAGAATATTCGGATTGTTGCACTAAATGAAAGTACTGGTGTCGAGAAACCTATACAGAGTGTCGTAGTGCATGGGAATGCATCGGATATATTTTTAATACCGCTACCATAAAACAGCAATTTCGGTTTCGGTATCGAAGGGGACGGCTTCTCAGTGACGTATCAGAGCTGTGTGACGTCACGGGAAGACAGCAACTGGCGACGTACTAACGGAAAATCTGTCATCTGCTCGTGGTGCACGCAAACAACGATGAGTTATTTGCCGGCCTGTGATCCTGACAGTGATTTCTGCGATTTAGGCTGCATGACGGACGCAGAGCTCGCGAACTCAGAACTACTGTACTCAGAACTGACTTGACTCGTCGGGATAATGTCCATTGCAGTGGAGCTGGCTTGCAGATGCTCAGCGACGAAAACTTTAAAATCAAAATAAAATATTTTGTACGTGTTGTCTGACTCCGCTGTGTGGAGAGCGCTGACACAGAATACTAAAGAAACGAAAAATGTCCCTTTTAAGAAGTTCCAAAATCGTGTCAGTACTCCTTTAAGCTTGACCGCACAGAAAGCGTCGTGTGGGCATTGCAAAGGTTACGCAGCTAGTACTTTCGAACAAGTTATTTTCGTAGCTTTTTAATTATGTTGTTCGATTATTGAATATATGTACTGCAATGAAATTCTTTAATTTATCTGCGGGAGGGCTGCGCATGCGGTCCCTCTCTTGTTGTTACAACTGAAACCAATTCCGCCACAAGCTTTTGGTATGAGGCGCCAGCATTCAGGGACGCTGCTGGTGTGTAAAGAACACTTTTGGCCTTCGTGTGCAGCAAAAGGCGTCGGCAAACTATGTCGTTCCGCAGGGAGTTCTTCGCCAAATGACGGTGAACAATCCCGGGGCTTCCAGCATTTACCAGTAGTGTCCCTTCCGTGAAACCCGGGAAGGGCTTCGCGGGTGTCATGTACCTAGGGATATTTATGGCCGATAGGCGGATACGTAGCGTGTGTGCAATAAAAAAATTACTTATTCAGGTATTTTATGCTGTTCTCAGGTGAGCATTTTACATTGCCTACCTGTTCATTAATTTTATGCCTCATACGCATCGGATTGACTAGTGACTATAAGAAATGGACAGTGGCGCCCGGTATCATATTAGTTCATAATGAAAAAGTTTACGAATCACTAATGATTGGTTCATTTAATACTTATGTCGTATTACCTTGAATAAACCTTTTAATCCATATGTGGGGATGTAAAGCTGTCTACAAACAACGCTTTGCGCTTTTCACCCAAGGTTTACCACACTTTCACCTTTGAAACGAGCGGACTGCGATAGAAGGATATGATGAGCGTTCCATTCATAATAGGTGGTAATCCTTGCGCCATCAAGCCAATCTCACGGCTATAGTCGGAGAGCCAGGCGCATCAAGCACTCCCATCACTTCCTCCGTGACTCCCATGGTGAAGCGGGCGATGCGACTGGCATTAAAAAGCGTCAGTATATTTAGGAGTTATGGATGTCACTGTATTCTACGCGGCTATACATAACTTGCAATTTTATAACTAGGCATGCCGCACAAATCTAGAGTGGCAACTTTTTTGGCGAAATTTTAAGAAAAATGGCGACTTTTGGCGATTTTTTGCTCGTCATTTGGCGACATTGACTCGAAAGTCAGTGGCAACCCTGGCTATGAGATAGTTTTTCTCATTCTGATGCACTGCACGTGTTCTCATACAAAAACAGAGATCCAAAACAATGAAGCTGGACCATACTAATTAATTTCGGTCGATGGCATCAGAAAAAAAAAATATCTGTTTTCACGTTTAATGTTCGTATACCGAGCTTTTGACTAGAATGTTCAAGAACTACTCTGCAAACACTGCCTAGGCGTAGGAGCGACTGGGCCCGCACGAAACAGAAGCTGGCCTAGTGGCCTATAGTCTGTCGAAGAACGGAAAGCAGCTCGAAACTTGCAGCGCTCTGCTCAAGCACAAAGGGACGCACGAGAACACACACAGAACAACCGCAAACTAACCAACTTTCACAGCTCGACACTTGAAGCGCGCAGCTCAAACACAAAGAAGGACGCACGAAACGTGCGCACAAGTATTCACAGGACGAGTCCTATAACTAACAACGGTCACAGTTGTTACTTCTTTGTGTTTGACCAGCGCGCTGCTTTCGCGAAAGCGTCCCGCTGCAGCGAGCGAAGTGACCTTCGTGCTCTGTGTAACTTCACGCAACCTTTGCGGGTAAATTATAAGCGCAAGACGTACAAACCTACTCCCCTCACGAGATAAGCGCGCGCGCACGGGCGACCACGCTCTGTAGGGAAGTACAGGCACGCGCGCATCGAAACGAGCGGGGCAAAGACCTTTAAAGCGCGCCCTTCGCGGCATCTCGCTGGCGATTACTAGCATAGAGTTTCCTATAAATACACTAGAGGGAACTCTGGCGCTAGTGTCTATGGGAGCTGCAACGCATGGCGCTTCAGCCAGCATGGGAATGATGGGGGGCACGGATTTGTCTAAATTTCGTTCTTTAGGCTTGGTGTGGCCAGCATCCGCTTTATCGCAAGATGAAGTTCAGCAAACGTACGCTCCGTGGCTGAGTCGTTAAGGGTCGCGCGCTGCGGAGCGAGGGGTCGTGGGTTCGCTTCCCGGCAATGGAACTTCTTTCTTCTTGATTTTTCTTTGTCATCTGTTCGTGTACATTTTACATCATCATATCCGTGACGGAAATACGTCAGTGAAGTCTTGGTGGAACCCGGCATTGAACACTTTCGTGTTAAAAAGCTCGCTAATAAACTTTTTCATTATTGACTTACGAGCAATGGGAAATATGGGAAAGTTGTTGGGTGTCACAATTTATGGAATATCCATTTTTAAGGTTTTAGAAATCACGAAAGTTGCACGTAATTTAACATATTCATCATCGAATAGTACTGACACGAAAATTTTCAGCTGGTTTTTTGCGCCAAATGAAAGGCCAAGCCCTCAAGCGCCTAGAAAATGTAGTTCTAAACGTGGGTGCACCATGAAAAAGTATGTTCTTAAAAGGTAAATAGCGCAAACTTCAGGGACGAAAGACAAGAGAGTGCCCAACTAGCCCAAACACGCACCTTCTTAAAAGGTAGTTTCGGTTCCTACTGTACCCTGACGTCACAACTAGGCATGAGCTTCTTGTCGCGCGCTTGCGCAAGATATCATGACGTTTCCACGGCCGCTCCGATAGCGCAGTGGCTCCGTTGGTGACGCGCAAGCGGCCGTTTTGGAAGTTTAGGTACCTGACGTCATCACAAATGGTGAGACTTTAAAATCAAAGCAAAATATTTTATCGACATATGCTGAGATCAACACTTGCTCATAGTAGTCTCTGTATACAGGTGGTTTGTATGGCAGAGTAAACTCGCCTTCAAAAAATGTTGTCTTATCGAAACTGGCCGCGCCCGTCGCGCAGGAAACGTAGCAGCTCTGTTACGTCAGACCGGAGCTACCCGTGACGATGATGCGACGAAACTTGCGACGAAAAAAAAAAAAAAGCAGAATCTGTTGAGCAAAAGCGGCGCGTCGTCTGAAATACACAAGTATACCGCCTATATTTGCTTGCGAAGTTTGGTGCTTACCTGTTTCTTTTTAAACTATAAACGGGCTCGAGAAACTCTTTCTTTGTACCCAAGGGCCGCCGCTGTGGCTGTCTCTGAGTGCCATGATGTTGTACATTAGACAGAAAAATTGGAGGACGCCTGAGCTTTGCCTTCAAGAGTAGATCGCGAGAGCGTAATCGGGTCTCGTGCACATCGCCTTCTGAACTGCTAACCTGCTTCGGTTCTAGTTGCATGCCTCAACCGTGCCGTAAGGAAACGAACGACTGTGCGCGTAACATTGGCAGCTTCAAAGTATCATTGAATGCCTATTGCAAGCAGAGTTGTTAAGTGGCCACTACGCCATAACTATTCCTTTTGCGAATCATCGAAGGGCCCACTACGCGTCCGTAGGGCAAAACGCGAACCTACGCAGCTGTTCACTTTGTTGATGGTTCTGCTGCTCATGATTAAATATGTCTGAGCGCTTTGTAATGGGTGGGCCTTTAGAACACCCAGGGGCGTAGCCAGAAATTTTTTTTCAGGGGGGGGGGGGGGGGGGGGTTCAACCATACTTTATGTATGTTCGTGCGTGCGTTTATATGTGTGCGTGTATATATCGCAAGCAAAATTGAAAAATTTCGGGGTGGCTTGAACCCCCCCCAACCCCCCCCCCCCCCCCCCCCTTAGCTACGCCATTGAGAACACCCACTCCTTGCTTAATTCACATCTTTTGACGCCTGGCGCGATTCTACGCTTCTGCAACGCTTCTGCCACGCAATATCTTGTGGCTCTGTGATAATAAAGAAAGAAAAAAAATATTTGGCTCTGTGGTAGAACACCTGCTTGCCACGCAGACGGCCTGGGTTCGATCCGCACTCAGACCCGGTAATTTTTATTATTTATTTCATTTGCATCTTTCTCGATTTTTCGGTCACGGACAAGATGATGATTTTTCGCACACAACCAACGATGCCAACGCCGACGCCGGAATTTCTGCGAAACGAGCTCTTTAACGCTGTCGCGTTAAAATGTGGATATTGCGTTTTTTTTCTTTTTCTTTTTTTTTTTTTTGCCACACCGCGAAAGAAACAGATGAACACCAAACATCAGACTCAAAGGTAAGGCGATACGCTAGCGCACGTGCGATGTCGCCGCTTTTCACGGCAATATACTGTCGCAACATGCCTTCATTCAAAGTTCGTCGTCATCCCATTGTCACGAGTACTTCCAGTCTGACATGACAGAACGGCCGCGCTTACTGAGCGCCGGGTGCGGTCAGCTTCGATATCGCCATTGAAATTCGATGATGAATATCTCAAACCGTACGTGAAACTTTTCCGATTTCTAAAGAATAAGTATGCCCTGCAACTGTTGCATTTAAACTGCTGCCCTCAAGTCAATATTTTAGTTCTTGCTGATTGCTTATTTCAATATAGCTTTAGGTGTGCGAAGTATTTCCGCCTAGGCGTACAGTTCGTGCGCCAAGACTACAGGAACCTGACTCTTACAGCTTTTTTATAAAAAATTCTGTATTTCTGAAAAAGGAAAAAAGAAAACCCTGCCGTCTTGGCGTCTTTTTTAACAGCGGAACTGTATAAAGCGGCCGTTAGTCCGTGAGCCGCAGAACAGAAAATGATCATCATCATGAAGCGGCACGTGTTCTCTTCGTCCTCTTCTTCATGGTCTTCTTGTTTCTCTCCCAGAACACGTGCGCCGATCGGCTCAACATCACGTGGTTTCCACGCATCAACAGCTTATCTGCTGTTACCGCACTTGGTAATTACTACAAAACATCACGACGACAACGAACATGCAGTGTCCGTAAAATCGATATCACAACAAAGTAATGTATTGGGTACTTTGGCAATGCGCGAGTAATACACATGTGCCATGCAGCTTGACAATGTGCCTATTTTGAGGGAACCGTTAAAACGGCAAAATGGCAGCCTCTCTATATAAAGGGGCCGGACCGGCAGCCGGAACCTTGAGGAAAGAACTTGATGTGCCAGTAAAAAGTCCCGGCCAACCCCAAATGTATTACATATAGCCTTTTGCAATAGGTGCTCTGACGTTCCGGTTTCTGGCGCTAGATCAGTTCCTTATAAAATTACACAATGAAACTAGAAGTGGAACCTAAATGAGAGTTGCACAGTCCCGTATATGCCTTCGCCCAAGACGTCATTTGTATTACTCCACTGGCGATCCACTGAGGCACACTGCACCGTCACTCTTAAGGTTACGTTATGTGCTTCCTTTTCCCAGGACGCGTAGGCACCAGAGTTGCACGTGTCTTAGTAGAGTATACTCAGTCAAGTTAGCATTTTCGGCGCAACTTAGTCTTGCGCTTAATGTTTAATACTCCGAAGGAAAATCTAGTCCTTTAGCAATGGGAAAGCAACACCAAACCACCTCGCCGCTACAAACATTCTTCATTTGTTCAACATAAGGATGCGTATACACTCAAAATCGCCGAGGTTTGCCTGCACACAAACACGACAAGAACTGAGGTGCATTATGTCCCAGTAGAGCTAACATCGCGGACCAACAAAGCGTTCTGGTAGTAGACCGTCAAGGTGACGAAATAATTTTACGAGTATTTTGCATTCTTCTCGATAACTATTCTGAATTCGGTATTTCGTACTTAAATAATTTTTCACTCACAAACTAGACTTAAGCATCTTGCACGAGACACCGACTTTAGCACTTCGATCCGTCGGTGTGAACGTGCGGTCTTTAACACCCGCTCAAAAACCACGAAGGTTATAACTGTATAAGCAATGCAAACTTTCCCTCACATTTATCCACCCTCTTTTTACAGCGAAAGCTGTTATGAGATCACAACAAGGGTGCCGTAGTTGTCCGCCGCCGCCGCCGCCGGCGTCCGTAACCGCTATCGCACGAAATAAGAAAAAAAATTTAATAAGAAAAAACGTTCAGGATGAAACGGGGTTCGAACCTGGGTCCGCTCCGTGCCAGCCCAGTGTTCTACCACTGAGCCATGCCTGTGCTCGAAAATCCGGAGCAC
This sequence comes from Rhipicephalus appendiculatus, assembly GCA_030522465.1. Lineage (NCBI taxonomy): Eukaryota > Metazoa > Arthropoda > Arachnida > Ixodida > Ixodidae > Rhipicephalus > Rhipicephalus appendiculatus. Next base: position 45,702 of record JALIZH010021163.1, on the reverse strand, counting down.
AAAAACCCTATACAAGCATTATGTCGGAGGAACCGCGTTAACATGCGCAATATAACGTGGCAGAAGAGTGAAACAACAACCAGGCGTCACAGAATGCCATTTGTGTAACCAGGCGTCACACAATATGAATTGCATTACGAGGGGGTCTTTGAATGCTTCCAACCCATTACAAAGGGCTCAGCCATAATTCTTCGGCGTCATCAGTCACCGAATCAATTAATGGAGTAGTGGGTACCTTGCAAGCGTACTTGTATTAGTAGCCCCGAGATAGATTGCAACGGGTTTTAGAAATGGTGCTCTCTCAGCTTTCGCTGTGACTGTGCTGCGCGTTCCGCGCAGGCCTGGCGGTTTTTTTTTTCGTCGTCCAAAAGCTACAACCAGCAGTACGAGGAAAGCAACCTTGGGGCAAAAACTGACAGCTTCTGCGATAAGCATGAGATAATCCGGTAGCACGCCACGATGTAGTGGAAAGGCTATATAAAGCGTTCACGCAAAGACCCAGGTGTCATTATAACCTGCAGCACAGTCGCCGTACGGACGCTACCTTCCCGGTGATCGCAACGATGCAGGCCGTCGCGCTGGCTTCCCTCCTCATCCTGCTGCCCCGTCTGGCAATGGTCAGCGGTAAGTATATCGTGAACGCTTTTCTTTGACATCTGAATTTTCACCTCGGCCGTATTGATTCTTACGCTGAATACCATGTCGTTTAAGGCAGCGTGTCTATCGCTTGCGTTGTCTGTCCAGGTAGTGGAAAATTGCTGCAAGTTTAGTTGTTGCCTTTCATCAGTAATTCCTGGCGATACTTAAAATTCCGTCGTTTCGATGAAGCGCTTTATTCGGTAACTACAGCAGTCGCTGTGATTTACGCGTAAGGATTCTGTAGTGCATGCTTATCAACACAATAACTTTGTCAAGAAATGAGCGCACCGCCCCTTTCACATTTCATGTATCCGAGCTTTTCCTATGAGCAACTTTGGGCTTTGATTTCCCGCATTTCTTTTCAGGCAGCAGCATACTGTTCAATCTGTCCTCGGAGGCCACCACTGATGTCGCTGAGGCCAGCCGTTCCATTCCGGTTTCACTCGTTCCTCTGGCTCTAGCAGTCGCTGGTCCGGCCGTCGCCGTAGCCCTGGGCACTCTCAAGCCCGTCCTGCTGGCGCTGGGACTCCTCTACTTGTCGCTATTCGGCCTCACGTACGTTCCCGTAGTCGACGCCCTTCTGCAGGCCAGCTTCCGCACGTTCGGCGCCATCGTCACAGACGTCGTGTCTCCCGACGTGGGGCGTGACCTGCTTCGGGTGGTGGGTTTGGACACCGAAGCATGCCGCACCCGCGCGGTCTGCGAGATCACAGAGGACGCCGTCCACAAGTACCCCACTGTCGCGGCCATGTTGCGGTCGCTCACCGGTGCCGTCCAAGCCCAAGGGTAACAACGAGAGCGTCCTGAAGGGCCTGCTGGGTGGACTGTCTGGTCTCGGCTGCGAGTCGCTCTACTCGACGTGTTCTCAGTCGCCGATTGGCAGGTTTCTCAAGCACACGTCGTAGATATTGAACAGAAACCTAGGTTTTTCAAACTTGGACACTTTTAAGTAGCAACAATTTTAAACATTCCTCGTGGTTGAACTGTGCGAGCGCTTAAGCGTCGATTGCAACAACCGTCATATCAGTCCGCATACGCAGGCCAGAATTTTACTCTGGCACACGTGCTTGGTTCCCACATCATCATCATCATCGCATATCAACTACTGTGGCTGCAAATAAAGATGTGCCATTGACAAAGACCCACGATTTCGTTTATTGTGTGTTGCACACTATACTCATCGGCGTAGGCAATCACGCCTGCAGTTTTGATACTCATTGCTCGTTGTTTTTATAACAAATCTCTCCTTCCGAAATGGAAACTGCTGCACACCGAGCTTTGCCAAGCTCGCTCTAGCGGACATTACCGATCGCTACATGGCCAGACATATGCGATGCACGGGCTGCTTTTTTCGCACATTCTTGCGTCATGACACGCTTCTTATCGCCTCCACCTGATTTTCCTTCCGCCGCTCAATCCTTTTAGGTGCTCTAACGTTTCTGTCGCTTCAACAAAATATCATTAGTCTGCTACAGCTCGTTCACAGAGTGTGCATGACGTCTCGCGCTAACTAGAACGCGGGAATCTGTGGTGGTATAAGCAGTCTGGGCTGAAGGTGAAGGAACATCAAAAACAGACATTTTTTTAGGGGCGAAGCTCCTTAGGGCATAGGCTAGTCCCGCGTCGTTGTCGTTGTAGCCACCCCTGTACGATGACGCTGCCATCACGGCACAGCACATGGAATGTACCCACTATGCGTAATAACGATGACGCTGATGACGATGAAGAATAAGCGTCGTAGCCACCTCTAGGTCTCAGAATGATCACTAGATGGCGCTGCGGTGCCATCTAGTGATCGACATCATGCAACCCACAACATCGATCTCGTCTTTGCAAACTTCCCACTACGACCCATCCAAGAACCCCTATCCCTCCACTTCACCGACCATAAAGCCGTTATAATGAAGGCGGAACGGAAGCCACGGCTTATGTAAACGGTAACCACCACGGCTCACGACCAACGAAGAAAACACGGCTCCAGTACGAAAACGGAAAATCGCGGCTCACGAATAAATAAAATTTCTTAATATCTACACACAGTGTTTGTCACGTCTTTGATGATGTACTGGGCAAGACTCCCGAAAGATTCACGGTTTTTACCGATGAACCTCCGGAGCTTCGCCCACTCATCATCACTCACTCCGTGGATATGCGTGGATTTTTTTCCTTCCCTGTAGTTATGCGACGCTCGTTGCAGGGAATCGCACTACCATAAAAAGAACACGCCTTCATGGTGAAAGACCACGAATCCGTACCGACTAGCTCAAGTTCCTGTCGTTCTGAAATATTGATAGCTTGCACGTGACGTCATCGACACGCATGGCCGCTTAGATGACGTCAAGAAAGCGTAATCACGTGGCGATTAACCTGCACTGTAAAAAATATATTGAAAAGTACAAACTTCTTTACAGAAAAAGTCTGTGGTCACACAGAAAAGTTCTGTTTTTCGTTGTTAACAGAAATACATTTCTGAAAAAAAACAGAGAATTTCTGTTTTTGATGTTGGCGTTCTACAGACGATCGGTCACGTGTCTTTTATCACATGAAAAACAACTATAAAAAATACACTTCACCAAGCATTAAATTACTTATATTTTAGGGAGCAAGCGAACGGTAGCAATTAATTTTGTTCCAAGTAAAATGCGTATTAGTAGGTGCTGCGGTCCTTGCTTTCGGCGCGCTTCAGTGCGCGCTTCCTCTATAGTTTCTTCTTTGCGGATGGGCCCAACTGACGAGCTTTATTGTTTCCTCGTCTGAGGTCTGGTGCCATTACACTGCTGCGCTTTGATACAGTTCCCCTATCAGGTGAGTGAGAGTTTCGTTATAGGTTTATGTAATTACAGAACTATATTTTGTGTACTTGAAGTGCTATTACGTGATAACGTTGTTGCTTTAGCGCTCGACGACGGTGGTTCGCGTAGCCATACACAGCTAGCAATGTTTCGAGAACAAAGGTTCTAGAAACGTTGGTTGCTAGAGTGCATCGTATTTAGCTGTGCGGCTGCGCTTAGCCGTGCGGCAGGTGGTGTAAATACTGGCAGGATGTGTAATCGGAGCAGTATTGTCATTTGAAATGTGGCGAGCGGGTCCCACGATCTGCGCAGCGTGCTTTGCTGTTACCGCGTAGAGCATATCCTTACTATCGTACGAACTCAGTTGAGGCATTCAGTGCGTGAGATTGCGTCACACTGCAATTTTTGACCGTTGTCTCATCTATAAAGAACCAGTTGAGGCGCGCCGACGCTGGTGCACCGCTAACGTTGCATTCAAAAATTGTGCTCGCGCCATGTGGCATTATAGGAGCCCCATTTGTGTCGATCGCGCGTGTCCTTAGCCGCCTATGAAGCGTGGTTTTTAATTTTTCTTTGCCGGTGTAATCGACCGCATTCGCTTCAGCCAGCGTCACCGGGAGTTGGCGACGTCAGGTTCGGCCCGCGCGATAACCAAACACTCATATTCCCTATATTTTCCCACTTGCGCGCCGCGCCGGCCGCGCTCGTTGCCTTGACGCACGCGCATTTGAGCACGCCTGCAGCTGGCGCCACTTCGTCACGGAGAACGAAGAGACGCAGACGCGGTGGCGTCAGCGTCTCTGGGTGATGTCGCCGGCGCGGAATGCAGCAGGTCGCGCCGACGGACGCGACAGTCGCTGTTGCATACCGAACATGCGCGCGCGTCGAATTTGCGTAGGATTATAAAGGGCCCTTAACACCGCAACGCTATTGTCTTGAATGGTATCGTTAGAGATTCTGTTCGATTATATAAGCATTTAAAAAAGTGACGCTATGCAGTGTCTCTTATGAGGAATGCCTCGACGCGTTCCATATTGAGCATTGATTGTGTATCCTCATCTGCATGAACAGTATTTAGCGAAAAAATTCAGTTGAACCCGCATATATCGGACCACTATAATTGTTGTGTATGTTGAACAGTTGTAAAATCACACTGATGTGTTGGGCTTCGATAGATTGAACATATGATATATTGAACACGGCGACACCCCGAAAGCCGTTAAGTGCACTGCACTACACGTGCATGAAGTCCGCGCACGCGCAGCGTACTGAGAGTAACGCCTGTCTTTCATACCTCTAGTTATTTTTCTTACCTTTATTTTTTGAACATTACGCTAATTCAGTATAGGTATGCGTGTCGACAGATCATTCCTCGTCAGCGCCACAGTCTTTCCTCACTTCTAGCTCACTAGCTTCTTTTTTGACTGACCGACCCAAATGTCTCAGCGCGCTTATTGGTTCTCGCCAGGGTTCGGGATAGTTGGACATGACTTATCTATTCGCAATAGAACAGCGGCTTCGGAAGGACTGTAAAACCAGTTCCGCGTCGTCGGCACACGCACCTCTGAAAGCAGTCTCGTTTGAGACGGCGTCACGCCAAGCATTCTAGAACTTTCGAGGCTTTGCGCAAGCGCTTGCTTGTTTTAAGCACGCTGGCTGTTCTTGCACGCGTTTTTCCGGCGTGGGGTGAGGGTGGGTACTTCGAAGAGGTGGCGGCCGTTGATGAATGTGCGCTCCGTGGAAGGTATCGGCGCCGTAGTTTGACGCTCGATGTCAAATCTGGTGTAAGCGCTTGCTTGTTTGAAGCACTCTGGCTGTTCTTCCACGCGTTTTTCTGGCATGGGGTGAGGGTGGGTTCTTCGAAGAGGTGGCGGCCGTTGATGAATGCGAGCTCCGTGGAAGGTATCGGCGCCGTGGTTTGACGCTCGATGTCAAATTTGGTTAAAGCATTTGCTTGTTTGAAGCACGCTGGCTGTTCTTGCACGCGTTTTTCCGGCGTGGGGTGAGGGTGGGCGCTTCGAAGAAGTGGCGGCCGTTGATGAATGTGCGCTCCGTGGAAGGTATCGGCGCCGTAGTTTGACGCTCGATGTCAAATCTGGTGTAAGCGCTTGCTTGTTTGAAGCACTCTGGCTGTTCTTCCACGCGTTTTTCCGGCATGGGGTGAGGGTGGGTTCTTCGAAGAGGTGGCGGCCGTTGATGAATGCGAGCTCCGTGGAAGGTATCGGCGCCGTGGTTTGACGCTCGATGTCAAATTTGGTTAAAGCATTTGCTTGTTTGAAGCACGCTGGCTGTTCTTGCACGCGTTTTTCCGGCGTGGGGTGAGGGTGGGCGCTTCGAAGAGGTGGCGGCCGTTGATGAATGTGCGCTCCGTGGAAGGTATCGGCGCCGTAGTTTGACGCTCGATGTCAAATCTGGTGTAAGCGCTTGCTTGTTTGAAGCACTCTGGCTGTTCTTCCACGCGTTTTTCCGGCATGGGGTGAGGGTGGGTTCTTCGAAGAGGTGGCGGCCGTTGATGAATGCGAGCTCCGTGGAAGGTATCGGCGCCGTGGTTTGACGCTCGATGTCAAATTTGGTTAAAGCATTTGCTTGTTTGAAGCACGCTGGCTGTTCTTGCACGCGTTTTTCCGGCGTGGGGTGAGGGTGGGCGCTTCGAAGAAGTGGCGGCCGTTGATGAATGTGCGCTCCGTGGAAGGTATCGGCGCCGTAGTTTGACGCTCGATGTCAAATCTGGTGTAAGCGCTTGCTTCTTTGAAGCACTCTGGCTGCTGTTCCACGCGTTTTTCCGGCATGGGGTGAGGGTGGGTTCTTCGAAGAGGTGGCGGCCGTTGATGAATGCGAGCTCCGTGGAAGGTATCGGCGCCGTGGTTTGACGCTCGATGTCAAATTTGGTTAAAGCATTTGCTTGTTTGAAGCACGCTGGCTGTTCTTGCACGCGTTTTTCCGGCGTGGGGTGAGGGTGGGCGCTTCGAAGAAGTGGCGGCCGTTGATGAATGTGCGCTCCGTGGAAGGTATCGGCGCCGTAGTTTGACGCTCGATGTCAAATCTGGTGTAAGCGCTTGCTTCTTTGAAGCACTCTGGCTGCTGTTCCACGCGTTTTTCCGGCATGGGGTGAGGGTGGGTTCTTCGAAGAGGTGGCGGCCGTTGATGAATGCGAGCTCCGTGGAAGGTATCGGCGCCGTGGTTTGACGCTCGATGTCAAATTTGGTTAAAGCATTTGCTTGTTTGAAGCACGCTGGCTGTTCTTGCACGCGTTTTTCCGGCGTGGGGTGAGGGTGGGTGCTTCGAAGAGATGGCGGCCGTTGATGAATGCGCGCTCCGTGGAAGGTATCGGCGCCGTAGTTTGACGCTCGATGTCAAATCTGGTGTAAGCGCTTGCTTCTTTGAAGCACTCTGGCTGCTGTTCCACGCGTTTTTCCGGCATGGGGTGAGGGTGGGTTCTTCGAAGAGGTGGCGGCCGTTGATGAATGCGAGCTCCGTGGAAGGTATCGGCGCCGTGGTTTGACGCTCGATGTCAAATTTGGTTAAAGCGTTTGCTTGTTTGAAGCACGCTGGCTGTTCTTGCACGCGTTTTTCCGGCGTGGGGTGAGGGTGGGTGCTTCGAAGAGATGGCGGCCGTTGATGAATGCGCGCTCCGTGGAAGGTATCGGCGCCGTAGTTTGACGCTCGATGTCAAATCTGGTGTAAGCGCTTGCTTCTTTGAAGCACTCTGGCTGCTGTTCCACGCGTTTTTCCGGCATGGGGTGAGGGTGGGTTCTTCGAAGAGGTCGCGGCCTTTGATGAATGCGAGCTCCGTGGAAGGTATCGGCGCCGTGTTTTGACGCTCGATGTCAAATTTGGTTAAAGCGTTTGCTTGTTTGAAGCACGCTGGCTGTTCTTGCACGCGTTTTTCCGGCGTGGGGTGAGGGTGGGTGCTTCGAAGATTTGGCGGCCTTTGATGAATGCGCTCCGTGGAAGGTACCGGCGCCGTTGTTTGACGGCTGCCTGTTCTTGCACGCGTTTTTCCGGCGTGTGGTGAGGGTGGGTGCTTGGAAGATTTGGCGGACTTTGATGAATGCGCTCCGTGGAAGGTACCGGCGCCGTTGTTTGACGGCTGCCTGTTCTTGCACGCGTTTTTCCGGCGTGTGGTGAGGGTGGGTGCTTGGAAGATTTGGCGGCCTTTGATGAATGCGCTCCGTGGAAGTTACCGGCGCCGTGGTTTGACGGTCAGTGTTGAATCTGGTGCAAGCTTCTACTTCTTGCCATTTTCGATGAGGACAAGGGCTTGCTCTACGGAGTAACCGAGGTAAAGAAGCTGAACGAATTTTTAATATGTAGTTTTTCAGTCTCCCTAGTAATGTACAGTACTCACGGATTGAAAGGGGGAAACTTAGCGGTAAGTAACGCACATAATTTCATTTCCACAGTCTTCAGCTCGGGTCATGTTGGCGTAATTTCCACTCGAACGCGTTGATCAGAGCCAACATTATCTTTAGAGATCAAATTCGTTGCGACATGACGTCGTTATCTCGAGCAATCGCGCATACAAGTCGTTATACTTAAAAATATAATGTCGCGCTTGAATCCGTGAGTACTGTACTGTGAGATGAGACTACGTCACGCAGTAGTGCACTAAAAAGCGTCTGCAAAAGGAAAACAACAGAAGTCATACAATTATACTAATTTTCGTTGTACATTCGAAGAGGCCATAAGTAATGTAAACGGAATAGGTAAATACTCCTAGTTTTGTAATGAACTGCACAAACGATTTATAGGTGTCTGAGCTGCAATGAAGGACGAATGTCAATAAATTATATTTTTTTGAGAAACGTACATATCACTTAGATATTTACTGGGTTTGCAAATGATAAAATAATTTCTTGCTTGTTGAAGCTCAGAATTCAACTTTTTTGTACGCAGTAAGTTACATCCCCCACCGAGAAGGCACACCAGGCAACGTTGCATTGAGCACTTGCTTTTCGCGGAAAGTACCTTGAACAGCTGAAATTAAACCCCAAGCCACATTTTCGCAAGCGCAGGCAATCTCGCATACTCAGATTAATGCTCTACTAGATGTGGGCGGACAGAATAAAAGCGCTCATTCTTAGTGCGCACATATAGAGCTTTCAGTGTTAGTGCTTCTGTTTTAAAAAGCAGGAGAAGATAACTGAAAAAATATAAATTGCTATACTCGGCGACAGCTTTCCTTGACAGCACTGTGGAAGCTACAGAACCAAAGCGCATGTCTGCTTCCGCGCCAAGAAAATAGTACTGAAGTTTATTGATAATTTTCTCATTTGCCTTGGTGAAATAAATAGTGCTTTATTTATTATGAGACTTAAACAGTTGCGGAAAGTTGCAGGCAAAATACAGTTATCGTTCACCTTGCAAGAATGCTTTCCTTTTCTTTCCATTTCTTAGACAGCACCACCTTTTCAGCCCACCCGTTTTCCAAGGAAACATGGCGTTTGTGACGTCACTGTGCGGCCGAATACGCGCTGTTTAGTTCTCCAAGAAAAATATACTCGTAATAGGACACTAAAATGTACACTGAACAATCGAAATGTCTCTCCCGTTCGTGATTTTCAAGTATGTGTTTTTTCTAAATGCGTTAACGATGCGAGCGAGCAAAACCGAGATCAGCCGCAAGCTGCCGAACTACTTGCGGAGCAACACGAATGTGTGGAAGCCCCGCCTCCGTAGCCTACGCTCCAATGTCAAGATAAGTTGTCGCCGAGTATAGTGTTTACAACGAAAGCTTGAAGAGCTCAGAAGGAGCCCGTGAGATATCCATATCAGCTGCTTCTATTTACTGTGCCTGTGCAGTGGCAAAGAAATAGCTGGGGAATTAGCGTAGAAGTATTCCATTATGTCTCAGCATTTTTGTTAATTATTCAATGGATTAACTGGTAAATGTGATGAATTCAAAAATAACTGTAATTGGTTACATTTTGTCATGCGTCCAACTCTTGAAAAAGCAGCCCATACTTTGCCAATGCACGTATACTTCAGTTGAACATTTTAGGAGCTGACAGTATAAACCTTTTAGACAGAATTTGTGGACAAAAATATCTTTGCTTTCCTAGTTTTTACAGGGTACTAAAGAATCATTCGATCAATACTCGTTTCTTTATTCAAGGAATCCACCTGTGATGATGACCTTGAAGAAATGCCAAGTTGGCCTTTCATATTTGCTAAAGGTATGCTATTCTCTCCATCTAAACGTGAGTAAGTTTTAAACCTAAATTTTCAACTTGCAGGTGGTGGTTTCCTAACAGCGAAGTCCTTCACCGTTTGCATTGACAACGTTCCTCTAATGCACGCATCGAGTCCGGGAGAGGCGTTCAAAGTGTTATTCCTGGCACACTTCGCATTCAACGTTGCCTACCCAAAAGAGACAAGTCTCACCTTGGAGTTCACTCAGAGGTGAGAATGAAGCTAAATCTTTGACACAGTACGACACAGTACTTTAGCCAATAACTCTAGCTTTCCGATAACATTTTTTTTTAATTTGTTACATTGGTCACATAAACTGCCTTCATTTATTGAGATGGCTTCATTTGGTTAAAAGGAAAACAAAGCATTTTGGAACAAAATTACTAGCATTGAACCGCGATCTGTTTAATGATATGCTTCCTGTTTTAAGGTATACTGGTTGCGAGAAACGCAAGTATACTGGCTGTCAGTGCATAGACATTAGAAGCTTCAAATTCAACCTTTAGTGCTAGAAAGGTTAGGAGCTTAATTTTACACTAATGTGGCGATATCTTATTTAAAGTGAAGGTAATTAAAGGAAAGATCCATGTATGCAGAAAGGTATATTCTTAATGAAGAGCAAGTGGGTTTCTTTGTAGTTACACCGTATCTAACAATATTCTGGTACTTCTGCACTGCTAAGCACAAGCCTCTTCTTTTTAGGTCGATTGCCACTATCAATCCCGGAAGGGGCACAAAGGTTGAGCGGACACGTGGGAAACAACACAACCTGAACCCGAAAGTGGCTTCATTGATAAGCACCCTCAAGGACTACGACTTTTGACCAACATTTGACCATCCGCGCCGATCAACTCGCTCGGTTTCTCTGATTGATGCCTGCATCTGGGTCCCTTGCGATAGTGAGGGCATATGCCACAAATGTGCCAAAACAGCCCTAACAGCCAGATTTTTTTGTTTCGTTTTGTTTGTCGCGTACCAAATGCCTCGCCCCACATGGCACAAATCTCTCGTTCTCCAAGATCCGCACGTTCGCAAGTGCCTGAACTTTTATGGTCTACTTCAATAAACGTATTTGCATTTCACTCTATGATGTACTGAATTAACGAATTTCCGAGAGAGCATACACGCTATATAAAGGGGAAAGTGCAGATGTAAAAAAATAGTCCTTTCGAGATTTTCTGTTCTTCCACCACAAACATTGTAATTTTGCATAACCTGTAACATTACGGAATATTAGGAAACTGACGTTGCTGCATGCGAAGAGAAATACAATTTCTAAAATTTCTTGTTACCTATAGAACAGAAAAGTTATTTTATTTACAGATACTTTCTGTACTAAAAACAAATAATTTTTGAAATCAATCACAAAAGATTTCTGTACTGCAAATACAGAAGTGTAGTAATATTACAGAAATTCGCTGTCAGTCAGAACAGAAAAGTTTATTTAAAGTAACAAAAGTTTTCTGTTACTGATAACAGAAAAAAACCAGCGATATCACAAAAATTTTCTGTTACTGAGAACAGAAAAAATTATGCAAAATTACCGAAATTTTCGGGACTAAAAACAAAGTGTAAAAAAAAACAAAAAATTTTCTGTTAGCAGGAACAGAAGAGCTATGTAAAAATACAGAAAGCATAAAAACAGAAAACAGAAGCAAACAGAAATTTTCTGGCAGGCCAGCTGCCAGAAAATTTCAGTTTTTTTCAGGAAAATTTTTTTACAGTGTGCCTCCGTGTAATAACGAACGTTGCTGGAACGTTATTTGGCATCTGCGTATGAATAGGGGAGGAACCAGCGTGCGATGTACTTATAACACTAACGTGACATCCCAGCGTTCGCGACCCACCATGCTGGAGCTCCAACGTGGTTTCAGTGACGCCATGTTCAAACTATCCGTGTATTCCACTTCATTATCACATGCACGCATGCAGAACCCATGATGGCTTTGCCGCTGCGATCGAAGGTGTGTGTCGTTACGACCTCTTATGCTTTCCTTTACTATTATTTCAATTGCTTGTATTATTTCTTCAGCCGCACTGCTCCCTACCACGCAGACCGACCGGATATCTGTAACAGGTGCAGGATAGTACGTGTGTACTTTAATCTCAATAGCGCGCGCAAGGGGGGGCGGTCGCCCCCCCCCCCCCCCGAATCACCTTAGGGGTGGCGCAACGTCAGCCCCATACATTGACATAATAGGGAGGTGGGCGCCACGACCAACCTTCGCACCCCCCTGAAGGGGAGCCCTGCGCACAACGTGCCCCTGGTCACATACCACACAGGGCTGTAAAAGGTTTACTCCGACTTAACACAATTATTAACGAAATAACAGTGACATCCTCAGTATACACCGGCAACAAATGAGCGGAGATCGACCATTCCACTACCAGTCACCTATGTCATATCATATATCATATCATATTTATTTCAGACAACCAGTACACATAGTTGAATAGGGGATCGGCGTAAAGGCAAAGAAAGTCTGACAAAGCGCTAATCCCCCGTGTACACACATGAACAACCAGTTATACATGACAAAACAAATATGAATGTATACAATAGAATCAAACATTGCGATTTTTCAGAAATCAAGCCATTAGACGCAAGAATATGTACATAATTATAATTAACACATGAATAATAAAGAGAACGACTTATTACAACAGTGGCTACGAAAAAAAAAATGCATGTACAGCATATGCATGTTACACAGGATAGGAAGAGGAATCGAAGGAGGTATAGAAGTCTGATTGGATTTTTAGAAGGAATGTGTGTATCTTCTTTTTGAAGACATGAATGGAGGAACTTTATTCAATTATTGTCATCACGGTGGGGTGCTCGTTAAGGAAGTGGGGAATTTGGTAAGTTAATTTTTGTGTACCGTAGTTTGTACGAAGCGTCCTTGCAAACGTCCGAGTGGGGGGCGCGGTTGTTCTTGCAAGCCGACGGTGTTATCCTGAACGCTCAAGTTCCGCCATCTTGTCAAATTTCGTGATGGCGGCATTTTAAGCCAATCGGAGGGGCCGTTTTAGCTCTCCGGACCAATCAGTCTTGACCAATGGCGGAATTCGACAATGTCCAGAACAGCACCCCGATCCGTCGCGGCTCATTGGCTTGAAACAACAACCGCGGCTCCCAGCCGGACGTTCACAAGGCAATGAAAAAGAATAGATATGGTCATTCTAAATCATATGTTGTCTATAGGGTGCCATTATCATGCGGGGGGGTTTATATAGCACAAACAGGGCGGTGCGTTAAAGGGAAGCTGAAACACTTTTGAAAAAAAAAAGCGATTTTGGAGCGTGGAAGGACAGTTTGAGCCTTGCTGAACTTGAAAAACGATGTGAAAGTTCTGAAAAGTGAGCGCAAATAGCACTTTCTGGCGAAAAAAATAGAGGCTGTGGCCGCAGGGCCACGCTTCAGCAGTGCTGCGTAGCACTGCTGAAGCGTGGCCTCCTCGATTAGTACCGGCAACGGCACATCATGAGTTAGTCACGGAGGCCATGGTTGGAGGTACGAGATATGCTTACTCACGTAGCGCTCGGAACATAAAACGCATTCTTCGCTCCGCTTACGAAGTCGATTGAGAGGAGGGTGAGGGTGCGTCCAGTTGGTTTCACTGTCGGTTTGTAGGCCAATCTGACCGCGTCTCGACAGAATGCGCTCGTTAAAAACACGAGATCTACGCAGTTCCTGCACAGCTGCACAGTTCCCTGCACTGCCTGTACAGAATCGAACGCGATGCGCGCGTCTCCTTTCTTGCATAATTGGACACGCTGGGCACAGTGACGCTACGCAAGCAAAGCGCGAGCGCTGTAGAGTCCGACGCGAGGCGCGACCGGCGTCCGTTGGCGCGCCCCGGTGGCCACCTGGCACCGTGCCAGGGCACGGACGGACGGTTGAACGGACGTGAGCGTGAGACATTAGGGTCTTTTAGCAAGTTACGGAAATACGGTACGCAAATACGGTAAGGCAGTACGGCAGCACTTCTCCTTTCCCGCTCGTTGTGCGTTTGCCGTTCCCCGTTCCAGTGACCGTCCGTGCCCCGAAAGACTGGCATCTCGTTAACAATGCGTAGACTGACAGGCAACAATGAAGCTTGACAGCCCCACAGTAATTTCTGGAAAAGCTTTTGTTGTGTTGGGGCGCCTTCGCCGGCAAAAGGTCGACGACCGGGAAAGGAGGAGCGCTACGGTAATACCGTACCGTATATGCGTACCGTATTTCCATAACTTGCTAAAAGACCCTATTAAAGGCTTTCGCCTTAAAAGTGACCCCTTTCTGTACCCACTTGTGATGTGGTACCAGGGAAGTTTAGTGTGGAACGAAGAAAAAATGCCCCCCACCTCCCCGAAGGGAATCGTGAGGAAATGCGAATGCATTTGGCGCGCGCTTCACTCCATTTAAATATGGTGGTTGTGGTTCGAAGGAAAAAGGCGCCTAATTTCTGCAGCCCGGTCGGGAGTACGGCGCAGCGCCTGTTTTTTTTCTTTTTCTTTTTGTTTTTTTTTCTTTTCTTTTATTTTTTTATTCACCTTTACATATATATATATATATATATATATATATATATACGTGCGAGCGAGCGGACGGGAGAGTGGGGCGCAGGGAGGACAGATAGCCCGACTAAGAAATGCATTCGCATTTAAAAAAAGAACACCGGGCACACCTTGCATCAGACGGCACCGCGTGGCAGGTGACGCAGAGGTTTACTCCACGCGCCGCAGTTTAAAAGAAAAATATCTAAGAGCGCCAGGTTCTGCATGTCAACATGCAGCGCGTTGCTCAAACACAAGAGAGAGAGAGTGAGAATTTATTAGAAGGCAGAGAGGACGGCCTGAGCTTATGCTCTCTAGCCTGCTACTCTACACCGGGGATAAGGGAAGGGGAAAAAAAGGAGGGATGGAGTGTGATGATGGGGACAGGAAGAGGTGGTGCGTATGTACAGTAGCCACTTAGCACAGTACCCTACAGCTTGGTATCCAGTCCAGTGCTTTTGAGAAAATCTAGAACCGCCCTTGTGGCAGTTTTTGACACTGTTTGGTCGCACATTGCTGACAAAATGCGATTTTCACTAAGTGGTGAACACGAATACCTAACCCAGTGACAGTTGTTAGTTCACGCTTGCCTTATGTATACATGCGAGTTCTTTTCGAGCGTCCTCCTTTGTGCTTCACCGGAGCGCTGCAAGTATCGAGCTGCTTTTCTTTCTTCATGTGACATTCCAATTTCTTGCTATCGCATTCACTGCTTCGCCCTTGCGGCGAAACTGTGACTTTTATTGTTCTCTCGTATTGCGGGATCTTTTTTTTTCTTTTTTTTTTCACAGGGGGCCATTGCGACGCGCGTTTTTGATGTGTTCGGGAGCCGCCCACAAAAACTGTTATCAGTACTCGGCGCAGACCGCGCTGCAATAATGGACAGCTTGCAAAATAGTTACGGCGCATGCGCGAGCAAGTTTATTTTCCACCAGATAACCTCGACCACAGACTGGCACGCAAACAATTTTTTCCATTCACCGTTTTGTCGTACCCGCGTGCCTTCAGTAAAAGCACAGTGAGCCTGGAAAGCAGTCTGTGCACGAGAGTTTTTGGTTGGAAAACAACCTTGCAGGAAAGCCGCCTTGCAGATTTTTGCAAATGGTCAATTGGGAAGCTTCGCGATTATTCCGTTCAGATTACGTGCAAGACGCGGATGGTCAAGTTCTTTCAGGAGCTTTCGAGAGCACCAACGAAAACTCTAGAACCTTCGATGCCGCATATATAAATGCCGACGCGCCTTACCACAGATCAGATTGCTTGACGGCCGACGCTGTTCTCCCCGGTATCAGTGCACAGATTGAATAATAATAATAATAATATCTGGGGTTTAACGTCCCAAAACCACGATATGA
Source organism: Rhipicephalus appendiculatus (assembly GCA_030522465.1). NCBI lineage: Eukaryota > Metazoa > Arthropoda > Arachnida > Ixodida > Ixodidae > Rhipicephalus > Rhipicephalus appendiculatus. Next base: position 30,185 of record JALIZH010021163.1, on the reverse strand, counting down.
TTATGAGAGACGCCGTAGTGGAGGGCTCCGGAAATTTGGACCACCTGGGGTTCTTTAACGTGCACCTAAATCTAAGTACACGGGCCTCAGCATTTTCGCCTCCATCGAAAATGCAGCCGCCGCGGCCGGGATTCGATCCCGCGACCTTCGGGTCAGCAGTCGAGCGCCATAACCACTAGACCACCGTGGCGGCGCTGCAAAGAATGAATTGCTTGTACTTGACCTTTCATTTTCCGGGCACAAGTTCACCCAAATAAAGAGTTCCGATATTCCAGAGTCGCTGCTGGAGCCTTCATGTCACAGCCACGTGACAATTACTGCTGGAGCTTTACGAACCAAAACCACGTAACGATTGTGAGGCACGCCGTAGAGGAAGCCTCCGGAAATTTCTACACCGTGGGGTTTTTTGACGTGCACCTAAATGAAAGTACACGGACCTCCTCAAACAGGTGGATGTCGAGTTTGGGACATTGGCGTGCCATAGACTGCCTTTGTTCGTTTGGCAACTTGCTCGCTGCAGTGACATGCTTTAGATTTGCGTTCCGTTGACGTAATGCCAACCGACAGCTCCATTTCAGGGAGTATAACTCGCAGCCCAAGAATCTCGATTTGTACCGTGTAGAAGGCTCCTTGTCATTCTTTCATTGACCTATGAGAATGACAAGGATTCTCATAGGTCAATGAAAGCCTTTCTCCGCGACGTGTTCACAAATAGTCAATGGGCTTTCCCCTGTTAACTGGAAGTTGTAAGGGAATACGTCTACTTAGATAGTAACCGCGGAGCCGAACCATGAGAGCGAAATAACTAGATTAAAGATGGGGTGTAGCACATTCGGCAAGCATTCTCAAATCATGAATGGTAGTCTACCACTATGCCTCAAGAGGAAGGTATAAAACAGCTGCGTCTTACCGCTACTAACCTACGGAGCAGAAACCTGGAGACTTACAAAGAGGGTTCAACTTGAATTGAGGACGACGCAGCGAGCGATGGAAAGGAATATGATAGGTGCAACCTTTAAGAGACAGGAAGAGAGCAGAGAGCAGATTCAAAGAGAATGCAAACGCGCGAGAAAATTAGGTGGGCAGATGAGATTAAGAAGTTTGAAGGTATAACGTGGCAGCAGAAAGCACAGGACCGGGATGAGAGGCCTTTGTCCTGCAGTGGGCGTAGTCAAGCTGATGATGATCTCCTTGTCCTAATTCGGCGGCCGGTCGTGAACTCTATTCGCAGCCTTTTCACCGAAACCTTTTCATTTTATAACAATCGGTTGACAAGGCGCAGTTCAGACAAAGTACGAAACAACGACAACTGGTTTATTTCGCGCAATAGTAATTACACATAGAACGTCTTACACCGAAATGTAAGTATAAAAGGTTAACACCAAACTAAATATTCAGATGAATAATAACAAAAAAATTTGTCAGTGGCAGTATAAAACCGGGTTTAACTGAACGACATTTACTATTTTTTTTATCCCCACCAAGTGCACAAGCGTGCTGGTGGAACGCACTGTGAAAGTGCGCGGGTCTGCGCCGCTATGCGCGATTCCTTCACTTCCACTTGATCTCGGACAGGTGGCGCTGTGCTCGACGTCCCCAGTAGGACGAGCGCCAGTGGAAGGAGCGCTTGAGCTCCTTCGCTCGCCGGAGCCACTCCTTGCAGCTTTGGTCCAGTCCGCAGGACGACGTCCTGCACGATTCAATCAATCAATCAATCAATCAATCAATCAATCAATCAATCAATCAATCAATCAATCAATCAATCAATCAATCAATCAATCAATCAATCAATCAATCAATCAATCAATCAATCAATCAATCAATCATATCTGGGGTGTTACGTCCCAAAATCAAGATATTATGAGGGACGCCGTAGTGGAGGGCTCCGGAAATTTTAACGATATGGTGTTTTTTAACGTGCACCGACATCGCGCAGTACACGGGCCTCTACGATTTCGCCAACCGAAATGCCACCGCCGCGGACAGAATCGGGCTCGCAAACTTCGGGTCAACAGCCGAGCAGCAGTAACCGCAACACCACCGCGGTGGACGAATCAATCGATCAATGCTAACCCGGCAGCTTCAATAAGGCAATAATTTGGTCTTGTTTACAGGGTATTCGTAATCAGTAGCACAGGGCGAACATTGAACATGACGTACGAATGACAACCGTTCGCAAGTTGGCGCGCTATGTTGTACCTTGCCATCCTGTTTGACTCGCGCTACATCGAACGAAGAATTTAGGAGTTCGGACATGAATTTATGGAATACGAATTCGTTAGAGCCGAATTCGTGCGAGGTTGCAGTTATGCGTTTATCCTCGAAAATCAAAGCTTCAGTGCCTATTTAGTGTGGTTTCCACATTTATTTACATGGTTTACACATATGTACAGTCGTCAACAAGCTTAACTCGAACGCTCCGCAGCATGATCTCACGGACACGCTGCGGAGCGTTCGAGTTAAGCTTGCTGACGACTTTACATTGGTCGAGAACGCCACGCACTGCAGTATTCTGTCGCCGTGAATTTATAAGCATCTTAAATTAAAAATCCGAAAGGTTTTAAAGGCAAAAATACAAGGTGTTTTTATAAAACGTTATTAGCAAGTAATAAAGATAATACTGCTGATTTGCCTTGAATAACTACGTCAAGTAATTTAGCCTGGCACTATCTGTACACCTGAGATTCGAGAGCAGCTCTGGGTAGGTCCAGTTGTTACGCATTCTATGCACTCGGCTCGAGAGCGGCGTCCCTGCCATCGTAATGTTTTTAACGCGATAGCGTTAAAGAGCTCGTTTCACAGAAATTCCGGCGTCGGTGTCGGCGTCGTTCGTTGTGAGCGAAAAATCATCTTTTCCGTGACCTAAAAATCGAGAAAGATGCAAATAAAATAATAAAAATTTCCGGGCCCGAGTGAGGATCGAACCCAGGCCGCCTGCTTGGCAAGCAGGTGTTCTACCACACAACCACGCGTCCGCGGGAAATTAACTTTCATGCTTTACAATCATACGCGTCCTGCATACAGGCGTCACAATACAGCATGTAATATCGCAGTAATATTGCGTGGTACAAGCGTACATTGCCATCGGGCGTCCGAACATGTGAATATCACAACGACATCGTGGTTTACAGCTAGCCACCCATTACAAAAGGCGCACACGTTACTGCGCGTATTCACTTAAGACCCCGTAGTGGGCACATAGCAAGTTCTAAAACATTTCACGCGCATAATTGCTCGTGGTTTAAAGCACGCTGCCCATTACATAGTATGCACTAAGTGATTGAAGTACGCACCAGGGACAGGATATCGCTATCGCGTTCAAATCTTAAAGGCGAAGCGTAAGGGTCTCTTAATTTCTTTTTTTTTTTTGCTCAGAAATGTTGGTGCGCTAGCTCGAATCGCATCCTCCGACAGGATCATTACAACACGATCATTCGAATGACTCCGTCACGAAACTCACGAAATTCAAATATTTTCGGCTTGTTGCTCTAAATAAAACACAGGTGTCGAGAAATCTAAAAACAGTGTCGTGGTGCTTGGGAATGCATTGAATATCTTTTTAAATGCGAAGCATTTCTCAGCGAACTTCGGCGACTTTGAGCGTATCTATCTATCTATCTAGCTATCTATCTATCCAGCCGCCTACGACTTTGTGCTCTGCTGGCCATACCGTTAATGGGATTTACACCAAATTTGGTATGGCATAACATGACTGTATGACGGACATAAATGGCTGGTCATATCATGAAAATCATGAAAAACTTGTCATGAAAAGTATGATTTACATGCCACGCTCATGACGCGCTCGCGGCCGTTTCGTTAGCTTGATATGTACCAAATTTGGGATTGAGTGACGTGACTGTATGACGAACATGAATGACAGGTGGTAATATGCAAATAATGATGTGCATGTCATGAACAACATGATTTACATGCCATGCTCATGGCGCGCTCGCGGCCGTTTCGTTAGCTTGATATACACCAAACTTGGTATTGAGTGACGTGACTGTACGACGAACAGAAATGACAAGTGGTAATATGGAAATCATGACATGTCATGTGCGACATGACTTACATGCCACGCTCATGGCGCGCACGCGGGCGTTTCGTTAGCCTGATATACAGCAAACTTGGTATTGAGTGACGTGACTGTATGACGAACAGAAATGACAAGTGGTAATATGGAAATCATGACTTGTCATGTGCGACATGACTTACATGCCACGCTCATGGCACGCACGCGGGCGTTTCGTTAGCCTGATATACAGCAAACTTGGTATTGAGTGACGTGACTGTATGACGAACATAAATGACAAATGGTAATATGGAAATCTTGGCATGCATGTCATCTACAACGCCATTTACATGCCACGCTCATGGTGCGCTTGCGTCCAGTTCGCTAGCTTGATATACACCAAAATTGGTATTGCGCGAAGTGACTCTGTGACGAACATAAATGACAGGTCCTAACATGTAAAACGTGACATGCAAATTATGTAAAGTATGATTTGCTGCTTCGCATTACATCGATTCCCACAGTGCGTGGGATCTGCCGGCTTTTTAATACAGCCACCATAAAAAAAAAATCGGCAGATCCCACGTACCATGGGAATAGATGTTATGCGAATCATACGGAGAGAAGGTGACTGGTGTAATTTTTTGTAGAGCGAAACGTTACGAAATGACGCTAAAGATATGTACAATGTTACACGCACAGACATGTTGAACACTTGCTTATGTTTCATATAACCAGTTTTTTACAGTTGCGTAACGATGCCAAGAGCAACAACTGTATTACGCACACCAGAAGCAGTATGCTGAAATGTAGCGCTTGTGCTTGCGAGGATGGTGGCCCGGGTTAATGCTACGTAGACCAACTTAAGTGGATGGTGCTTGACTTCAATTGACGCTGACCCGACGTGACGCCTGTATTATTGTAGTACATATGCAATCTTTATAAAATTAGATGGGCAGCACTGCAACCACAATTGACGTTTCACCAACATTACGCCTGCATAGGAGTAGTTCCGAGACCTGGCGTGGCTCTGCGGTAAAGTACTTGGTTTCCACACAGAATGCTTGGGTTCAATTCCCTGCTGGGACCATAATCTTTATTCTTTGCGTACCTCGGGTCAACGCTGCCGATGTCTTTTTTTTTTTTTTAACGCTCTCACATTTAAATTACCAATGTCTGTCCTCACCCTTCCTGGGTAGATATAAACTGTCAAACACCTGTGGCGCATACTCGCCTACCGCGGCCCGTGGTATGCGGGTATGTGCCACAAGTGTCTGGAGGAAAGGGCTTGACGACGTACTCGACGGGATTTTCACGTTATTCATGTCATGACCAGACCGTAATAACTGTTAAACTCTCTTACCCTCTCATACTAATTTTGGTCTACCCCAAGTTAAAAAGGTGATCACGAGAGCACAAAGACGTAGGCGGATAGATAGATAGATAGATAGATAGATAGATAGATAGATAGATAGATAGATAGATAGATAGATAGATAGATACGATAGATAGATAGATAGATAGATAGATAGATAGATAGATAGATAGATAGATAGATAGATAGATAGATAGATAGATAGGTAGATAGATAGATAGATAGATAGATAGATAGATAGATAGATAGATAGATAGATACAGAAACACTCAAAGTATCTGCAGTACGCTAAGAAATGCTTCGCATTTAACAGAACTTTTGGTTTCGCTATCGAGGGAGTGGCTTCGCAGTGACGTGTCAACACAAGTGTGACGTCACAGAAAGACCAACTCGCGAAATACAAGCACCGGCGCTGCCATTTGCTGTCAGCCGTACGTAGTTCACGTAAACCACGATGGGTGCATTGTCGTCCAGCGACTCCGACAGACATTTCTGCTATTTAGGCTTTATGCAGAACGCAGACTTCGCAAACCCAGTGAACTGTGTTGACTTGTCGTGATAATGTCAATTGCGGTGGGGCTGGCTTGCAGATGCTGGGTGACGAAAACTTCAAAAAAAAAAAAATATACGTGTTGTCTGGCTCCGGTGTGTGGAGGGCATTGATAGCGCACGTCATGGAAACGAAAAATGTCCCCTTTAGGGTGCCTCAAAATGGTGTCAGTACTTCTTTAAGGCTTTGTTTTACAGCGAGCAGCTGTTGGACTACTGAACGTCGATAGAGAATCGATCTTGTGCTTACCACATAGCCATGGCGGCCGTGAGATAAAACTCGATCTCATTGTTGTTCGTGTATGGTGCCTTGCTGCACTGGCTTATGGCGAACTCCAGGCACGTCTTGTAGAGCTCCTGCACGTTGTCCAGCGCCGGCACGTCGATGCCGACTGCAGTGTCCAAATACAGCGCACTCAGGCATCTTGTGTAATGTGCCAGACACGAACAAGTGAGGGATGAAAGCACGCATAACACGAACGCAAACTGTGAGCCAGTCGCTATTGCAGATTAGTTATACAAATTAGAAAAAGTTAAAAAAAAGCGGCACGTTATTACAGCGCGATTATATAAGAAATCGAAAGTCAGCATGATATAAAGGTCTGAACAGACGACGATAAAAATGGGTGGGAACGTGGTAAAGCGCCTCAGGTTACATTGGCAGGACCTAGTTTTCCCAGATTCAACGGTCTGCCTATCTAAATACGATGAACAGTTGTATGCGGCACATTGGTTCATACCTATTCTTTTTAACTAAAACGTTCTGCAGCACGTTACACTCTCTAAAATATGCGTGAAAGAAAATTAAGGCGAAAGCCTGCTGCTCACTTCGTAACGCTTATACCGTGGCCTCCGCGATCGACACTGGCGGCGCGCGCAGCTGGTGCTTATCGTGGAGGCCATGGTTATGCAATCGGGGACCAGGAGTCTTGCAAGACGTATTGAGCCGCAGTGCAAGAGTTATGCGTTGATTGCACTGTCTCCCCCACCCCTACTGCCCATTAATTGAATTCAATCGAATTGAATTTATTTGCAACTGGGTTGCGAGGATGACCGGGCAACAAAAGCTGCAATTAGCAGCTTGAGGGGCACCTGGCCAGCCCAAACACAGGGCAGCTTCCGAACGGGCAAATAAAACAGACTAACGCATAGGAATGTAGTACGCAGAAGCTGCTATGGTTCAAACAACAAACAACATTACAAAGGGAAGCAATTTTGTAACGAAAAAAAAAAAGATAAAACGAACACGAAACTCTTACACGAGTATTTTGCAGCTATACAAATGTATGGCGTAGATCCCTAAAAAGGCAGGACATGTATTTAGGTTATACACATTTTGCATTCTGAAAACACGGCGCGTGCAAACACGGGCACAAGAAGGAAGAACGGGGTGGACGATGGTGAAAAAAGCCGGTCCTAGTGAATTGTGTGTACAATGAAGTTATGGTAGCCTAAGGGCAAAAGTTGACGTAAAGTTAAATGCAACGGTTTCTTCTCCGTAGTCAAAACGCGTGGGCAAAAAAAAAAAAAAAAAAAAAAAAAAAAAAAAAAAAAAAAAAAAAAAACGGCGTTGTGCTCGGGTTCTTTGTATAAAGGGTGCTGATTAAAAATGTAATAGACGTTCTTGATTCCGCTCCTCGTATGCGCTCAGCGTAAGCGACGAAGGTTCCATCCCGGTTCTCGTTTAAATCGAATGAATGAATAATAATAATAATAATAATAATAATAATAATAATAATAATAATAATAATAATATTAATAAATCTTTATTGTCATCTTGAGAAGTACACACAGATAAAAGGCCTGTAAAAGGCAGACGGTGGCTTGGAAGACTAGGCCTGGCAAATCGGCAAACGAGAGATGACATACATATTATAAAGCTTATTAACGTAAAATAATCAGAGAAAGGAGTAGTACTACCTAAACAGCAGAATGTGAAGATAAGGATTGAGCAACTTCACACAGATTATACCCGGCATGAAAGAAACTGAAAAAAGAATAGTAATGCGATAAATGGTGCAGCTATTACAGTGACTTTATGATGTTTCGTAGACTGCGTTTATTATTATTATTATTATTATTATTATTATTATTATTATTATTATTATTATTATTATTATCATTATTATTATTATTATTATTATTATTATTATTATTATTATTATTATTATTATTATTATTATTATTATTATTATTATTATTATTATTATTATTCCTTGCATTTTAACGTGCAAAACCACGGCATGATTATGAGACACGCTGTAGCGGGAACGGTGGGTTAATTTTGAGCGCCTGAGGTTCTTTAACCTGTACCTAAAGTCTCCGGCTGTTCTTTGCGTTTAGACCCCATCGAAGCGCGGCCGCAGCGGCCGGGGATCGAACCCGCGCCCTCGTTTAAATTGAAGTACGTTCGAGCGTGCGAGAGACATCTTGATTTCGGATATATTATTGGAACGCCGACCTTGAACTGATCACTGGTCACTTCGACACTAAGTGTAAGTCAACGAAAAAAAAATATCTTCTGGCAGCTCGGATTCCTGTGTTAAAAAATTTTTATACGCAAATGCAAGAACTCTCGCTCGGAAATAGTAAATACTGCCTAGATCTGGCCCACGCAGTTAAAACCTGCTCCTGCATGTGCCATGATGGCTTCATGTTCAGACTTGCTTGTTTTGCACGGGAAGTTCTCGGTGGCAGCTTCAGAATAAACGGTCAATTAGTAGGAGAAAGAGTGCTGCGGACTGCCAGCGCGCTACATGGTTGACAATAACTTCTTGCGCAAGCTAATTCGTGGTTCATCTAGATTTCATGGAGCAATTCACAACTTGAGATATACTGTAAAAATACACCGGCTTCAAGAAAAACGTAGATGCATGTATCAAAACAAGCGAAATCACATCATTTGATGGGCAGCCTTGGTCAAACCATTGCTAACGGTGAATGACTTGAGCTAGTAGACAACCCTCCTGCTGCATTGTTTAACACCCACCAATGCTACCTTCTGTTTGCGAACACAATAAAACTGTCAACAGTCTCGTGGGAACCAGTCCTGCAAACACTCGTGTACCTTTGGAAATCGACAGATGGGCCACCTTCTACTGAAGGCGGCGCCTCTGGCGTCCACTTTTGTCCTTACACGAAACGTCGGCGGTACTTTCACGACGAGATGAAAAGTATTGAAAGACCCTAGAGACACTTATTGTTTTCGCGTAAATAGCGAGTACGAAAAGAATCCAGTGCTCACACTGGTGCACGAGCAGCTCGGCCAGTCCACCGTAGTAGAGGGCCATGCCGACGGTGTCTTCGGCCACCTCGGCCACGTGGCGCAGGTGGCTCAGCACTTCGCGGCACTTGCTGTGACTGCAGATAACCGATACGCAATTCGCGTTAGAGCCAGTTAATTGTCTCACTTAGGAACGAGCACAATACGCGCAACGCTCACTTCTTGCTGTACAGCAACGTCTGTGCCAGGTACGGCAAGATCTTCAGCAGCATGGAAGTGTAGTGGACGCTGAGGGCGATGCGGAACGCTTCGTATCCTGCACAGAACGAAGGCGCGTGGGTACGCATACGCTCAGCTCAATAACCCTGTCACGCTGAAGGTGTGTTTGGACGAAAACATTTGATGAAGAATACGTAGTTAATGCTGCTTCGGCTTGTGCACTGAGCTTACCCACGTCCACCGCCGAGGCGATTTCGGTGCGCAAGAAGCGCACCTCGACTATCTTGATGAGCGTGTTGAGCACGGCCACCAAGTCGCTCACTCGCGGGTGCTTCTCCACCTCCAGAGCATGGATGCAGCTGCAAAAGAGCGGCTCGTTAATGAAAACTAATTAACAGCAAGAGCTCGACCCTCACTCTCATACAAAGAGAAACGTGGCAGTGTCGTTACATCAGTGGAGGTCGCTTCTATCTAGCATTTCCGTGCACAATCAACGATTATCAATTTATTTGTATTTGTTACTGCATGATTTGCCTGATTGTCGTTCATCTTAGAAACTGATCAAACCTTACTTATTCTCCTGATGCCATCATAATTGTTTTGTGGAATCTTGCTTCGAAGAAGTTTTGGTATTGAGCTGTCCACGTTAATAATGTGCCATTTTTGATTTTCTAAATTTTTTCAGTTGCTCTATTTTTCATGCATTGTGATTAACAGACAAAATAGGCAGATATATACACGCTCTGCATCTTACTCTTGAAGTACTGAATAAGTCCATTAAAATGCTGTTTACAGACGTTCGTGAGTAACACGGTAAAATCGAAACAACAATGTATCGAACTACTTAGCAAAACGAAGTTAAATACGACGATTAGCCCAGGAGCCCGAGTCTGCATACTCAGGCCATACTGTTAACCTGTTTTCTATATTCGCCTCTGGTCCACCTTACACTTTCTATACTATCGAGACAAAGAAAGCAGCCAGACTGCTCCATAAGCCTTACTCCTTGATGGCCGTGTCTTCGAGCTTCTTCTGTTTCTTGTACGCGATGTGTACGTAGTGGCTGCTCTCGATGACCAGCGAGATGGCTGGCATCTTCTGCACAACGAAGAAAATAAACATGAGTGTTCAGAATTGCTGCGTGCGCCATCATATTCGAGATGTGTATGCAAGAACACAGGGACGCAAAAACGCACTGATGCAAAACCGTACGGATGCGAAAACGCGCGGCCATTTTGTCAATCGAACGCTCTTGGAAATACTTTTGCGTAAGCTGCACGCCTCGTTGATGTTGACTGAGCTGTCCACTTTTCGTCATGCTAGCAGTTATCTGTAGACTATTTGTGGAGGTACTGGTAGAAACCATGCGTCATCGGTCGCCTCCAGCCCTGGCGAGGCAAACGCTTAATGTATTCAAAGACAAAACAGCTAACCGTTAGGACTGTGGCGACCTCACCTCCCAAGCATTGACGGACACCGTCACCATGATGCCTGCCAGTGTCAATTTATCGAAAACCAGAACATTCAGCCATGACACGGATGCCAATTGCCTAGGTCGACCATGTCAAGTCATAATCAGCAGTATCACCAAGGTCTCCCCTAGTGATGTTTGACCACAGTTATCTTGCTCTTGCTAGAGTTTACACGGGTCGCAACGACCTTAGATGGTCAGCTTGGTGGAACCCTTCTTCCCGTTTACCACCCAACTCCTAGTTTATCTAGTGCAGTTCTCTTTGTTTGACACCCATTGTGCTACCCTGTTTGTTGCAGTGGTTTATATACACACAGCCCAAAGACGTCTCCCATTCGTCCATTGTTCCTGAGCGCTAAGACAGTTGGTCCCATTCGAAAACCAGCTACGCCCTTCCGCTCTTATCCTTACCGACGTGTTTTTAAGTATGTGTATGTTCGGTTTCCGCTTTGCTTCAAAGGAAGCGGCGCTTTTTAGCATCGCGAGAAGTACCTTGTAGAGCGGCGCGTTTCGGCAGGTGACCAGCTCCCAGAAGTGGCTGGACACGTCCAGAGCCACACGGGGGTCACGACGGTTCAGGAACACGCGCGCCGCAGTGTTCAGGCAGAACTCCTCCTCCTCGATTTCGTCCACGCGGCAGCTGTACCCGTGAACAAAGTTCAGGCAGCACAAGTTCAGGTTGTTGTCTACGTAATATGCGACACATTAATTGCTTTTGCAAAAGAGTTCTGCGGAATCCCGCAAGGTGGCGGAAGGGTTAATAAAGGGAAAATAGACAACCACCCGTTTGTAGCACGAAGCCACAAGGAAATCCGTACGGATTTCTCAGAAAGAAAAGCTTCTTAGTTGCCAAAAAAATTCGTCCTGGTCCGGGGTTCGAACCCGGGACCAACGCCTCTCCGGGGCGGTCGCTCTACCAATTGTGTTAACCAGGAAGCTAGCAATTGGCAGCGCGAGGGCGAATCCATCGACAACTCGAAGCACATGGACAGCAGTAATGCATAAAGGGATAATAGACAACCACCCGTTTGTAGCACGAAGCCACAAGGAAATCCGTACGGATTTCTCAGACAAAAAAGCTTCTTAGTTGGCTTGGCGAAAAATTCGTCCTGATTCGGGGTTCGAACCCGGGACCAGCATGGGACATGGACAGCAGTAATGCTAAAGGGAAAATAGACAACCACCCGTTTGTAGCACGAATCCACAAGGAAAGGCACGAAGCCACAAGCATTACTGCTGTCCATGTGCTTCGAGTTGTCGATGGATTCGCCCTCGCGCTGCCAATTGCTAGCTTCCTGGTTAGCTCAATTGGTAGAGCGACCACCCCGGATAGGCGTTGGTCCCGGGTTCGAATCCCCGGACCAGGACGAATTTTTCGGCAACTAAGAAGCTTTTCTTTCTGAGAAATCCGTACGGATTTCCTTGTGACTTCGTGCTACAAGCGGGTGGTTGTCTATTTTCCCTTTATTAATTTGCTTTTATATTGAATAAGAAGATGTTAGCCAACGTTAGCTCATACTGAAGTATAAGTTTCTGGACGACTTGAAACGAACGAAAAAAAAACAAAGAAAACGAGAAGAGACGACGACAAAAACACGATACCCCGTTGCGTCAAAAGTACAAAAATGGCATGATGTTCATTTCTTCTGCAAGTGTTCTTGTCTGAGGCAGAACTGTTTCCGTCATTCTGCAATGTCAATGACATCGTACAACTTTGCTTACTTTTACGCCGTGTCCGTGTTTTCGACGCAAAAACTTGGAGGACGCTTGAGCTTCGCCTTCAAGAGTAAAACACGATAGCGTATCGGGCCCCGTGTGCCTTCTCAATTGCTAGCCTAGCTTCGGTTATAGGTGCATGCCTCAACCGTGCCGCAAGGAAAACGAACGTCTGTGCGAGTAACATTGGTCGTTTTGAACTATCCTACAATGCCTACTGCAAGTATAGTTTTGCACGGCACACTACGCCATAATTCTTCCTTTTGGGAATCAGTGAAGGGCCCACTACGCGTTCGTAAGGCGACACGCGAACCTACGCGTTAAAGAGGCTCCTTTTACTACATGACATTCATATAGCGTTTTTTTTTCCGAAGCAGATTCAAGCAATGGCGTGGCTCTGTGGTAGAACACCTGCTTTGCCACGTAGAAGGCCTGGGCTTGATTCTCACTCGAATCCATGATTTGTATTGTTTATTTTATTTGCATCGTTCTCGATTTTTCGATAACGGACAACGCCGACTTCTCACTCGCAACAAATGGACGCCGACAGCGACGCCTGAATTTCTGTGAAACTAGCTCTTTAACGCTCTGGCGTTAATGCTAACACTTACTGACAACTGAAGCTTCGCATTTCGTGCTTAAACTTCACGTTAATAGTATGCTATTTTGGAAGTACAGTCGCGCTCAATACGGGTTTGCAATACGCTGGCTGTGGTTAAAGTGACCCCAAGCCTGAACAATGAAACCGACAAGCGTTAAATTGGTTCAGATAGTACCGCTACCTGAGAGAGCTTTTAATTCACCAAAATTTTTCTATGTAGGTGCCGATTTGCAATCTTGGCGCCATTTTGAGCACAGACGGCGTGTTGCAACTCATATTGAGCGTGACTGCACATTTTTCTAAGAAAAGTTACATGTTTGAACACTTATTTACCAGGTTAAATAGCTTACAAATAAATACAAACTTTTGGTAACATTTTTTCTAACGAGCAAGTGTTCTAACTTTAATTGCGAAAACAGCGTGGCTTCAGAAAATACGTCAACCTGCCCCAGGGCTTGAACGCAAGACAGTGACAAGGAAGAACAAAAGGCACCTCGCGAATGCACATGTAATTCCAAATACAGCATAACGCGCCAGTCTACTATGTTTATTTAAGGCGACGGGCAGAACACAAGTTTATGTTAGAACTATGCAAGAGTGATTGATCAATCAGTGCCTTTAACGTGCCTTCAGCACGTAAGACATTTGCTCTCGCAAGGTATTTCACACTTGTCAAGACTATAAATACACCACCGAGAATATAAGTGTTACGACTGCACAAAGCTAATTAAATCAGTCCACCCAGACCGTCAAGATCAGGCAGCGTTGCAAATAATCTTAGCTGTTGAGAGGGCACATACTATAGTGTGCAAAAAAATTTTGAATTCGCTATCATTCAATTTTGCAATATCTCTACCTGTGACAACTTTGCCCACATTTTCGCATTTCAAAGCTTTGCTGCTGTTATTTTTCTATCTTCGTTCTTTCTTTTCTTTTCTTTCGTTTGTTATAATTTTTATTATGAATGTTTTACACTGCATTGCGTTTGATTTTATTATTTATGTTCTATACTGCGTTGCATTGCATATTGCTTTGTATTCTGCTTTGTATTTTGCATTGTGTTTTTCTATTCCTATTGTATTTCATATTTCAACTGTTTTTGCCTGTTAACCACCTACTAATCTTCTACCAATTCTTAAATTCAATTTTGTTGTAATTTCTAAGAGAGGGCCCAGTTTTCAGTAGTTATACTCTGGTACCCTTTTCTTTATAGAACTATTATACAACTGATGTATATGTAGCCAATAAAGTGAAACTGACATCAGGATCGGCCCGCCCAGTACTTAGTGCTTAGTCCAGTCCAAGGAGGTCCAGTCATAACAAACATTGGCACATTGAATATTATACAATGTGAAAGTAGAACACACACGTTACGTCAACGAAACACTGGTCATCTCTCTGACGTACCACTGGACAACGCGCAGAGCGTAGTTGGAGGCGTTCTTGCGGTAGTCCTTTGGGATGTTCCTCCCGAGCCACTGGAACGCCAGTTTAATCTCTTGCAGCGAGGCATCGATGTTGCCGTAGTAGAGCTGGATCTGTTCAAGAATGTGGCAGTTTCTTCAGTCATCAAGAGAGTTATTCCAGCTTACAAAACATTGTGATGAAGGTTGCAAGCTAAATTAATGTGTGCAGGTAGACACAAGCTAACATCTAAAAACGGTTGAGCGACGCTTATCGCCTAGTATTGGTCACAAACATGCTGATCATCAAGAAAAGCGTATGCGCTTGAAAACAAGCCAATGCTTTATTATTAAGACATGCTTGGCACCAACTCGCTAAATGCTTCCAATTTCTTCCGTATATTGACACGTGATTGTGACGGGGAAGTAGGCTGCAGCAATACTGGGAAATATGGATATTTGGGTGCCCCGAAAAATAAGTCAAGGTACAAGCGATTGGCACTGTACACTACACGAATAGCGGTGAGAACAGTCGTCGGCCGTCGAGTAATCTGGTCTGCAATAAAGCGCGTCGGCATTTTTAATCTGATCAACAGTAGAACGCGTCGGCATTTTATACCTGCACCGAAGTTATCGTTGCTGGCCGGGTCAGTTCAAGAACAAACTCCACTGTTCGCGTTGTGAAGATTATAGAACAACCTGGAAGGTTCCCAGACATTTGGGCGCGGTTTGCGCAAGGCGTTATTGGCAAGAAAATCAAAACTGGCACTAAAGTGTGTCCAAAGCCATCCTGCAGGCTGCCGACAGCTTTTGTTTCCAACTACAAAGAACTGTTCAAGAATAAGCTTTCTAGTAAAATGCAGAAATGATGAATGTGCTTAAGCGAATGCAGGAGTTTTTCTTTTTTAGGAAAAAAGAAAAAAGGAGGGCCCGAACGTACACCGGGGTTGCCAACCGTAGAGTAATTACCCTATTTGTAGGGTATTTTCGGTATTTTTCGGCCAGAGTAGGGTAGTAGGGCGGTAATGCGATTTTCCTATAAAACGTAGGGTAATTTCAACATTTTGCTCGTCACTGATCAGTGAAAAATGTAGAAGATCCGCGCGACATATCTGGGAGTTACACTCCTGAAGAGATCCGAAATCTAAATCTTTCTTTGAATAAAATTGGCATTGTCTTAATTCACGTGTCACGAGCACACGGCAAACACGAAAGATAATACGTCACACATCCTTGTGCTAGCATTTTTTTTTTTCTAGTGGATGGTTTTGTCCCTGTCTGTCGTCTCCCATTTGTTCATTGTGTGGAGGGGCTTTTAAATTAAACCACGCTATGTGCAGAAATCTTTCGAGTCGGTCAATACAATCGACCGAGAAGAAGAAGAAAAAAGAAAATATATTTCACCTTCCAGCCATCTTAGGTGAATGCATACGGGATCATGCGAGTTTTTTCGATGGCAGTGGACTGAAGTATTAAACAGCGTCCCTTTTATAACGGGGCTATGACCTGCGCTCCAACCAAGCTCAAGATTTTGTTGTTATTTATAATAATAATAATAATAATAATAATAATAATAATAATAATAATAATAATAATAATAATAATAATAATAATAATAATAATAATAATAATAATAATAATTATTATTATTATTATTATTATTATTATTATTTCCTGATTTTTTACAGCTTAATTAAAGTTCTCTTCTCATAAAACAGCCTTATAAATTCCCAGCCCATCTTTCTGCGCTTTATTGAAGATTAACCTTAGCTTTCCTGCTTTTTTTTTCCTGCCTACTTTTGCGCCGCAAATCCTGCAGTCGCCTTTTACTTTTTGCTATCGCAGACTTCTTTACCTTTCCAATGTTGTACCTAAAGCCCAAGGCTTGATGTAGGTTAGCGCCCAGCATACACTTTGGTGTATATTTCCGCATACAATTAAAACATGTTTTCAAACATCAATTTAAAACATGCACTGAGTTAAAACATGCTTTCTTACCTTCCGCAGGCATGTACAGTAAAGAAGAGATTTTTCTCTTTACCTTATCTTGATTTATAACGACGCGTTCTTCGTCACCTCCCTCCCTATCATAAAATGTGTCCTGGCTTTTTTCGTCTTTACCCTTACTGTAGTTACTCAGAGAGTTTTTTTTTTTCCAACACTGCCATCCCTACTTTACTCTACAGAACTTTTATTTCTTCTGCATCTATGACGTTTCGCTTCAAGGGACACTAAAGGGGGAAAACAATTTTTCGCGTATTAGTTAGGTACAATTTCACAATCCCGAAAACACCACTCTTACCGCGACACGACGCTTGGTAAGCGAGAAAACACGCGAAAAGAAAATGCGGGTGGAGACGCCACCTTCAGATTCCCGCCTTAAACACCGTGACGTCATAGATTCTGAAGGTATCTACTGAGTCCTACGTAGCTTCTAATCGACAAAAATGAGGTGAATTGTCATCTGTGGGTGCCATAGACCTAGCAGACGAACTTTCAGAAAATTTCATCGAGCCAATGTCGCGAAAATACGAAAAATACATTTGGGATCTCTGACGTCACGCGCGCAGATATCGGCGCCAAATTTAAAAATAAAACTTCAACCTTGATTTTCTCCGCTAATAATGAACTTATGATAGTGAAACATATGGCATTAGAGTTCTCAGAGTGCAGTTTGTCAATCTAAACCAAGTCATCGTTTCACTTTAGTGTCCCTTTAACGCTCCTCGTTAACATGTCGCTTACACTGTCGGCCATATAGTTGCTGATGAGTCTTATCTTTTTTTTTCAACTTTGAGTCGATGCTATTCCCATACAAATACCAGAACGCTTTTCCCTTTCATCTGCTGTCTTTCATGCACCTTAATCTTTCTTCAAAATAATTTTCAAACTCCTGAAGTCGCTACCGACGCCAGCATCTCCATACGTCTGCACGTCGTACAAGTGTATAGTCTGTACGTTATTGTTACACGGCGCTATTTTTAGGTGTACACTCTAAGCACGGTAACGTTTACTAAAGGTGCACAATTTCACAAATTTGTGTACTTATAAAATAAAAAGTTATCTAGTAACCTTTGCAAAATTAACCTTTATTAAAAAATGCACCAACTTACTTTTAAGACAGACGTCACAGAATTAACCTTTAGCACCGGTTCACAATATCGAGCGTTCTCACGTAAAAATAGAGGTTACGTTGCACAGTACACAGTATACTGTTCACACAAAACGGCTTGCAGGAGATTTTATACGGCCACCGCTCTGCGCCTCTTCTTTCCTTCGCTGTTCTTTCTTCGACGCATTCCAGGAGGTTACGCTCATCGCATGCATTGATCAGCCAGGTGTGCTGCAGCAACGGAAGCACGGCTTTCCACTCTTTCGGACTTCTTGCTGCGCGTGCCTCGTGTTTTTTTCCGCAATTCCTTGTGCGGTTTTAATAGCCGTCTACATGTAAATTGTAATGCTTAATCTTTTACGTAATTGGATCAAGAGAGGATACTTGTCTGACACACATGGCACAACTCATAATTATGAATATCTGTCATGTCAATCACCTGATCTTAATTGCTCGTTTATGGGCAGATCCCATTTGAACGACTCGATGCTTGTGGTGGAAGGTGTGACGTTATGACGCATGCGAGTTCTATAAGCCAACTCCAAAGGACATTGTTTTCTGTTTTTTCGTGGGATGAGGAAAACGTACATCTCTTGCCACAAACACCGCAACTGTCGTGCTCTAAGCAGACATGTCCCAGAATTATTTCAAAGCTCCAGCGTGTGTATTCAGAAAGGGGCAGGCCACATGACATGCTCCGTGAACGTTCTCGCCACTCTGTGTACATATGTGTCCGCAGCATAATAAAGGCGCAGAAGAAAGTACGAAAGATTAGGCGCGCGCACGCTTCTTTTGCTAGGCGACACTTGGCTGGGTCGATCATGCGCGGAGCAACTGTTCCGGAATGTGTCGAAGAAAGAAGATCGGAAGAAAAAAAGAGGCACATACCCTTTGTTTGACGACACCTGGGTTGGTGGAGCATAGGTAGAGCGGTTACACTGAATGGAGCCCCCTGCAAATAACGTGTGATCAGAATCGTGCTTCTCCTTAAGTTTACTCATGTGTGCGGCATACCATACCTGCTGGCACGTTGCGCATAAGCAGGACGATGAAACCCAGAGGGCAGCCAAAAAGAGGGTGATTTTCAGTCCTTTACTTTTGTCCCTTGCGCTGTGCGTGGAATGTTTGCATTTCTGTAATGCTACTAACTCACTCAAACCATTAACACATACGTGCAGCATATATAACAATACACGTGCAATTCCTCCTACTTTTTTCCTTTGCTGTGACCCAAATGCACTTTCTTGATTTTGTTCAGGTGATGTGCTTTTTAATGGTTCAACAGGCATCTGTGCCACAGTTTGAAAAGGGGGGAAGCCTTTGCCCACAATATCACACGTAATTGCATTTAAAAAAAATATCAGTATTTTTGTTTTTGCGTGGGTGCAAAACACGAAATTGATATTGATAACAACTTTTGCAATGTAGCGGCATTGTTCGAGTTTCCTGAGCATGTGCTGTAGAACACAGCTTGTGAAGGCGTACAAGACCATGTACCTAAACGAAAGGTAATGTTAAAGAAAAATTTAAAAAGAAGACCAAATCAAGCGTTGTACAAAAATTGATGTGCATAGGGAGTTGTAGGAGAAAAAACGTGAACCATTCTAAAAGAATGCATACTTTATTGCTTTCATACCTTGAAAGCAAAAGGCATCAAAGTTGCATGATAGTCATCAATACACATAAGTTTATTGATTGCTTTTTCAATATTGTTTCAGGGATTGCCTAGCTGATAGAAGGCCACCGGTATTCAAAGCGTTTCTCCTTGCTTTCACCTGTGTTCAGCAAAAATTTACAGAAGCAGGTGGTCAGGACCTGCAGTAAAACCTTCTCTTGATGCACGCATAATCATGTTTCTTCAGACAATATATCAGTTGCTGATTCCGCAATCTCCTCGCTGGACAGTGGATCCTAAAAGAAGAGTACAGTTGTTTTACACTATGGCAAGGGTTACTGCCACATTGCGCACAACTGCTGATAACATGCAATGTAAAACATATACTAACCCCCCCCCCCCCCCAAAAAAAAAAAAGAAAAAAGAAAAGAAGGGGGGTGTCACTTGACCAATACATAAGCGTTCCTAAAATATTATCCTGTGCAATACGTTTATCCGAAAACAAAAATTCTGAACTGAAAAAGTACGTTAATCCCACATGTAATTTGCTTCTCTTTAGCACAAGAGTCAGCAAACTATAATGTAAGAGGCAGTTTCGTCGCAGAAACACGGCACCAGGTGACTAGAAACAGAAATTGTAAAATCAACATTTTTCGTAATAGTATCTGAAGTTTCACGTCCCAAAACCACGATTTGATTATGCGGGGCGCCGTAGTGGAGGGCTCCGGAAATTTTGACCATCTGGTGTTCTTTAACGTGCACTGATATCGCAGAGTACACGGGCCTCTACCATTTCGCCGCCATGAAAATGTGACCGCTGCGGCCGGAATCGAATCCGCGACCTTCGGGTCAGCAGCCCAGCACCATACCCACTGCTCCACCACGGCGAACCAAGGTTTTTCAGTGACCATACATAGCATTTCACGTGGAGATTTAATATGTTCGTACCTAATTGTTTTCCTCAAGGAGTATATTCCACGTGGCAGTTCATATTCTGGGCTGCACGGAACGTAAGTCATATCGGCGTCGGGAAGTTTCCAGCTGCCTGGAGATCCTCGCAGCATGCCTTAGGAAGGATGTATGCTGTAAACAGTTTCAACGCAAGACAATGAATATGGCAAAAAAAGAAAAAAAATACATTTGTGCTGTTTACGTACCTTCAAACATTCCGGCTATGACAGTTACATAACATGTATACCGATTCAGCTTTTCTAACCACGATGGCCCGTTGCTTTCACCATAGAACAGAACTAAAACAACAACAAAAATTACCTTATTGTAAGAGAACAGATTCACATCGCCACAGAACTAAGAACATCGAAAGACATAACAACCACACCAACCATGTCCCCCGTTCGGACTCCTACTTTGCACGATTGCTGGCATTCATGCTATCTGAAATATAATTAAGCCACAGCGTATTGTTTTTTGCGTAACATATCCTTTGCAGCTGCCCCGTGTAGATAGCGACGCAGTTCGACGTATAGTCGAGCGCCGCAGAGCAAGTACTGCCGATAACAATTAATTGCGTCAAAGACTGACAATTTATTTTTTTGACACGACCCACCTCTTGCAGTAGCGGAAGCGTCATGAATTCAAGTCATCTTAATTTTGAACGCCCGTACATTGCGATCTGTATGAGTGCTACTATGGAACGAAGATGACTGCGGTATATATTTGTGGTAAGGTTTGAAGTCAAGATCAACGCACAGAAAAAGTTTGACGGAAGCCCGTCTGGTGGGGATGATACATGGTGAAGGCAGAAAACCCGAAACATTGAGCCGACCAAAGCAAAAATTTAACACGCGCACTCACGCGCGCGCGCATGCTCGCACGCACAGAGAGAGAAACGCGCGCGCACACATACACACGCTCACACAAACACTCACCCACTCATGTACACACACACACAAGCACCCGCACACATGCACACAAACACGCACTCGAAAACTCGCTCGCTCACTCGCACGCACGCACACACACACACACACACACACACACACACACACACACACACACACACACACACACACACACACACACACACACACACACACACACACACACACACACACACACACACACACACACACACACACACACAAAAACACACACACACACAAACGCGCGGGTACATATATGTACACACACGCAAACACACTCATCCACTCACACACACGCACACCAACACAAACGCGCGCGCAGACATATCCACACACGTACACACACACACGAATGCCCGCGCGTATATGCACACACACGACGACGCACTCACTCTCACACACGTACACACACACGCACGCACACACAAACGCGCGCTCACACATATACACACACACGCACGCGAAAACACTCATTCACTCCCCCCCTCACCCACACACACACACGTACACACACACAGATATCATCTACCTGCGACCAAGTCGTGACAAAAAACCCAGAGGAGCAAGTTAGTGCGCACTCAGAAATCTTCTGGGCAGCGCTGATATAGGGCACTTTGTTGATGCTGGCAACAATATTTCACACAGTGATTGCAGGCTTCATCGAGCAATTTCAAGGTACCAACACGATGACAGCAAGAAGGGCAAAACTTCTGTTCTTCATGCTTCTCAGATAAATTGGAAAGATAACAAATGATCTTGGTCGGATGTTTGATAATATACGCCCAAACACCCGCCTTGTAAGGACAAACGCGAACTGAATTCTGCCAATAACAATGCATTGCATAAAACATGACATCAGTTATTTTTCTGACATGGTCCACCTCTTACAGTAGCGTAAGCATGAGCGTAAATTCTTGCAAGCACGCGACATAAACACAGATACACAAGCAAATAATGCACTGAACAGAGAACATTACTTACGTGTAGATCATACTGGCTGTTGTCTTCGACCACCGTAACAACGGATGCAACACGTTCGATAATTGCCAGTCTCAGACAGGCGAAGAATCGGCAATGCAGCTCGTTGCAACGGACGCGCAGCGCACTGAGCATGTCCCCGTTGCATTGCCTCGTGGCTGATTTGCGGCGGATCGCGCGTTCGCGAGTGTGTTTGCTTACTGTGTCACCAGGTACGCGTCACTCACGTACAAAACACCATTAGGCAACGCACGTCATCAAAACGAGGAGCGTAAAACCTGGTTAAATCGATGAAACAAAGAGCAGCACAAGCGCGACTTCAAATGCTTCTAACACCACACCAACCGCCTCTCATTCGAATGCCCTTCCCGGCATACACCTCAAGCTGTGCAAAGCCTCAGAGAGATGACGCCGTCCTTCCTTCGATGCGGTTGAAACTGTTTGAAACGGCGCCAGTAAGACGCCACATTTGTGAGTCACGCCATCACCGCGAGCTCACACGTCCCTCTGTGCGCTCACACTGGAGCGGCCGTCGCATGCTGTTTTGTGAACTTAGCGGCATATTGTTCTCCTGTGTTGGCAAATCGATGACGGTTAAGTGTGTATGGTGCAATGCTGTGACCTGACGTTTGCTGCACATTACGGCCTGTTAACTTTCGCGAGAAAAAAAAGACAAGAAAACTAAACAGACAAGACAACAAGAAAATTCGGATAAATTGTATTGCGAGTCTCGGAACATATTTTTCTCGCTCCACGGAATTATTCTTCGATCGCATCGTTATAATTTTTTCGGTTGTTGTGCCCATGTCTGTTCGGATTTTATGCCACTTCTTTAATTACGTGTGAAGTGGGCTCACTTTATTGAACTGCAGTTTTAATTCATGCCCCACCATCACTTGCAACAGTATACCGCAATCTGATATCGCTGCTGCTCTTATTTTCTTTGCTGCTGTTACCTCATACCCGTTCAGTTTGTACATTATCCACTGTTCAATTGCTAAAGCCAAACTTGAACAAGAAAGATCGCGATTTGACACATTGACCAATAAACTTCCACTCCATAGTGTAGGTCCCCTGACGGATGAGTCACTGCGTTTTTATAAGTTACAATCTAGAGGTTACAGTGCCTATCGCGGTGCTTTAGCTTTTAAAATGGCATGCTTCTGTCAGAGTAACCTTTATGTGAGAGGTAAATGAAGAAAACACAAAGATAAAATTGTTGTAACAGCCATGTGACCTATACACTATAAGTTACTTGCCGTTTTATGCTGTCCTAAACGTTACCGTGATAAGAGTGTAGGGTAAAACGTAGGGTAATGAAAAGGGATTGTGTAGCGTAAAGTAGGGTAGTTTCGACCTCGGCGTAGGGTATTTTCCGAAGATTGGTTGGCAACACTGACGTACACTTGTTTGACGGCAAAATCGACCGCAAGGAAACGAAGCCTCAAGTTTTCTTTGAGGACAGTAAAACACTATTGTTCGCGGCTCATGTTATGCGGTGTATGTGGTTGTTAAGATTACCCGCGTCGAGTTACTGTGTATATTTCGCAAAAATTTGTATTTCAGAAGAGCGGCTGTTTGGGGACCAAAGTTTTTTTTTTCCTTTTTTAGTACGTGATGCATTGATGGACATGAAGATGACTGGCGCTATTTCCTCAACTAAAAAAAAAAGTTTAAATTCTCGTATTTTGTGGCCGTTTCGCACATACATCCGGAGCTCGGGGCATTGCCATGCGGTCATGTCGCAGCTTGAAGTTATGCGAATTACGCCTGCCTGCCAATGACAAAGTCCACCCTCAACTCACGGTTGCCCTCATGCGGCTGATCGCGATGCGCTTGAGCTTCAGGTATCGCTCGTCGACGTTCTCCCAGCTGGAAGCCTTGAAGACGTTCTCGCTGTTCTCGAGATACTCCTCGGCCTGCGCACAATGGCGGGCGCTCAGCGCTTTTTTTTTATTTGTTGAACAACTTGTCAATACAGTCACCACAGTATCAGACGTGGTCGCCGGTACATTGGCAACATGACATTGAATAACAATAGAAAAATGATGCGTTGAAAAAGACTATGAATATCTCGTGTACAGCCGCCTCTTTCGCTTGTTCCGTGCTTCCCACAGACAAGTCCATTTGAATATAACATCGCGTTATCTCAAACGCTGCTTATTTTCGTTCCATTGCAGTCTCGAGTATTCAATATGCATCGTAGCGGTATATACCTTACGTAATACGTAATTCATTTTGTTTTAACCTTTTGCTTAGCGTACACGTTTTGCAATTCGTTTTGCAGCGTATACTTATAGAGGCACCAGTCTCTAACGAGCCAAAATCGCCCGTGCTATACCTGATAGGTGCTGGAAGTCATCCGAATTGACCTCTTCCAACACCTATTCTATACATACCAAAACTTAGCTTCAGCCTCGGCTGAGATGTCCCTAAGCACACAATATGTCAAAATAACGCACACGACGTGACCGGTGAACAGCCAAAACATACGCGCCATCGTATGTGCAGTTTCGCCGTGGTTAGCGTAAACAACTCAGTACAGCTCCTCTTACGCAGCGGTGACTATATAGTCATAGTCCTCTTTAGGTACGCGGTACAAGGTTGAGCAGCGCACCTTCTTGACGTCGTCCACGTCCAGCGAGCACTGCGTGGCGGACAGGAAGGCCTCCGAGCGCTCGTCCCACGCATGCCGGACATGAAGTAGTGCTGGCCGATCTGCCCGTACGCGTTGGCCCTCATCTTGTGGCACTTGCAGACGCGCAGGTCGGCTTTGTCCGGGGGCGACTGCCTGCAATCGCCATTCACGAGGAAGGATCCATGCTGTTACAACTGTACAATGATCACCTATACCAATTATTCGCAGTTCGGCAGTTTTAAACGAGCAGATTGTCGACAATTAACTAATTAATTAATTAAATAATATAAACTTCTGAATTGTCGTTTTCGGTGGCTTAGAGTAACATCAGAACTAAACTGCGTGCTTAGAAAAAAAAAGGGGGGGGGGGGGGGAGAGGAGTTACAGTACTGCGTACGCTACTATGGCTGAACTATAAGCAGATATTAACCGGCAGCTTGCAGTTACAAATGTTGCCTGAACGTCATGGTAATTACGGATATGAGTCTCAATGTTTATGAAGATTCGTTTTCCGTTTTACCCGCCGTGTTAGCTTAACCGCCAACCCTAATGCGTTGCTGAGTGAGCTGGAGGTCGCGGCTTCAATTCCCAACCACAGCGGCCGCATTTCGATGGGGCGCAAACATTAGTGTTCTTAGATTTAGGTGCACGATAAAGCAGCCCAAGTGGTCAAAATTATTCCCGAGTACTACACCACGAGGTGCCTCAATCATAACACTTAGGTTAGTTTTAAACCTTTATGCTAGTTTTATAAAAACCGGCGCTGCTTTATGCGGCCATTGCAGCGCTCACGAAGCTCTCTGGAAGTGACCATGCAGTCCAAGAGATTATAACGACATAGATGCATTTTAAGAACGGATAAAATGCCTTGTTTCAATCTATGCCACATGGTCCAGAATGACAAAAGTGACAGGACGTTTAGAGAAAAGCACGTAACAAAGCCACACTGTCTTGGCATACATGTTGAAGAACGTTCTTACACACGGAATCTATTGAAAGCTAGTTGACGTTTTAATGACAATAAGCGCTGCCGTAATATATCATTCCACATGGTTCCCGCTTCTGAACAAAGCTGCGGTTGAAAGTAATAAAAATTGCGCGTGCACACACATATTTAAATTATAAGCAGTTTTATTAAAAGCACAAGCTCTTTTTTGTGTGTGCGTGTGAGATAAATCGTGTTTAAATCGTATATGACGTCGTCCATTCTGGTATAGAGGGACTTTGCAAAGAGGCAATGACGTGCAATGCAGGGAGCATGCATGGATCACAACAAGATCAAATTCTTCCGATACATTGTGAACAGTTTTTAGGTGCGAAGCAGCTCTTTGACTAGGCTGTGTAACGCTGTCCCTCCCTCCGTGCGTACGAACGCGCCGCAACGCGCTCCCCTCGCCGCAGATGTTGGAGCGGTGCCAAGTAGGTCACGCCGCAGCTGCGCGTTGACGTCACGCTCCCCCTCGCAGTGCGCGCTGACGTCACTCTCTCCCTCGCCTGCCGCGCGCTCGCCGGAGCGCCCGCAGCTGCCGCCTGACGCGCAACGACAAGACCTACGCCAGCCATCGCTTCAAACGAATCTTCCAGCGCTCACCGCAGCACCCGCTTTAGCGCCGTTCAACCCGTGACGCCACCCGTGCGCAACGCTACTGCTTCGCATCCCATCAGGGTTCCCTTTGGGAAGATGCACCTAATTTTTCTTTTTTTTGTTTTTTTTTTTCAAATTGTTAACCCCAGTTTGAAGTTAAAGCGAAGTGTCTCACATGAGGACCTCGTCGGTGGCCACGGAGTAAACCTCGACGCTGAGGTACTCCTTGCAGAAGCGGCATTGCAAGGCGTTCTCCTCAAGACACGTCGCTATGTCCTGGTGGATCTCGGCCTTACTGTAAGAACAAAGTGACGTCATACTTAAGTGTGTTACGGGCCACAGCAGCTCAAATTCTTAGAGAGCCCACGAAGCTCAACTATTACATGACAGCCTTTCTTTTATTACGCCATGTCCTAATGCGCCAAAAGGACGAAATATTTTTAAACACTCTATTAATTTGGCCATTCCATGGATTGCGATCATATTTCGACTGACCAGTTCAGGCCGTGTGAGATGAAGTTAAATAGTTATAAGTGGTCAAATGGAATTCCCTGCGAGAGACTTCGATGAGAATATGCGATTGGTCAGCAAGAGGACACAATGCGAGTATGTTACGGGATCCAGATATTAGTTGACTGAATGCAGAAGCAATTTTCCAGTCTTTTTTATACCTCTCATGTGGGAAGGCCAATGAGCGTAAGGGGGATGACGAAATAGTAGATGCCCGTTATTGATACCTGTGTGGCGCCTACCTGTCGTAAGTCAGGGTGGCGTAGATGGTCTTGTGCACCGCTGCCGAGTGGAACCGCATGAGGGAGCCGGGCTGTCCACACTGGGGGGCACTCGGGAGGGTCCGGCACCTTGCTCTCGAGCAAGTACACGAACGACGTCGTCGTGTTGGCCGAGCAGGTGATGAAGTGCTGCTCCACAAGCTTCTTGATGGCGCCGTTGATCTGCGCCACACGCAGCGATGGAGTCACGTGACACGGCTAGTAATCATGACGGTCAGCGCAAATAGGACACGAAAAAACAAGTACGCGACACAAGCGCTGTCCAACAACTGAAAGCTTAATGTAAAAAAAAAAAAACGTGGCATATATAAACAGAAAGGAAGGCACTAACAAAACCTTATCAACCCCGGACCAATCTTCTAATCACATATGCTGTAGATATAAATCTCGGTATCAGTGAGAGCGTGTTTACAGGAGGTTTTCAGGGCCCTAGACTGGGAAGAGTTAGGGGTTAGAGTTAATGGAGAGTGTCTTAGTAACCTGCGATTCACTGATGACATTGCATTGATGAGTAACTCAGGAGACGAATTACAGCTCATGATTACTGAACTGGATACGGAAAGCAGAGCAGTAGGTCTGAAAATTAATATGCGTAAAACTAAAGTAATGTGGAACAATCTCGGCAGAGAACAGCGCTTTGCGATAGGTGGCGAGACACTGGAAGTTGTAAAGGGTACGTCTATTTAGGACAGGTAGTAACCGCGGAGCCAGACCATGAGAGTGAAATAACTAGAAGAATAAGGATGGGTTGGAGCACATTCGGCAAGCATTCTCAAATCATGAATGGTAGTCTACCACTATCCCTCAAAAGGAAGGTATATAACAGCTGCATCTTACCGGTACTTAGGCTACCTACGGAGCAGAAACCTGGAGACTTACAAAGAGGGTTGAACTTAAATTGAGGACGACGCAGCGAGCGATGGAAAGGGAAAATGATAGGCGTAACCTTAAGAGACAGGGAAGAGACAGAGTGGGTCAGGGAACAAACGGCGGTTAAAGATATCATAGTTGAAATCAAGAAGAAGAAATGGACATGGGCCGGGCACGTAGCACGGCGGCAGGATAATCGCTGGTCATTAAGGGTAACTGATTGGATACCAAGAGAAGGCAAACGCGTGAGGGGGAGACAGAAAATTAGGTGGGCAGATGAGATTAAGAAGTTTGCAGGAATAACGTGGCAGCAGAAAGCACATGACCGAGATGATTGGAGGAACATGGGAGAGGCCTTTGCCCTGCAGTGGGCGTAGTCAGGCTGATGATGATGATGATCAGCGAGAGCAATCAACTACACCTCGATGGCAAATGAAAAATATCCCGATTGCGACTGTTGCAAAAATCGTATAGTTCACTGTCACTCAAGAATACGCATTCACTATGGTGGCTACATTCACCAAGGCCGCCCGTTGGAACGCACCTGTCTTTCGCTTTTATTATTTCGAGCGCCAAAAGCGAAGACAGGTGCGCGAGTATCACCCCAATATTGCTCTCACTGATACTGAGGTTTTATATCTACAGCATACGTGATTAGATGCTTGGTCAGGGGTTAAGGCTTTGTTAGAGCCTTCCTTTTTGTTTATATATGCCACGTTTTCTCCATTACATTCAATTTAGACAGCGCTTGTGTCGTGTACTTTCTTTGTTTTTCGTGTCCCTATTTTCGTTGAAAGTCATGAGTATGTTCCAAGTAGCCCAATTTTCTACGTTACGGCTAATAAAGGGTGGCCTTGGTGAATGTAGCCACCATAGTGAATGCGTATACATGAGTGACAGTGAACTATACTATTTTTTGCAACAGTCGCAACCGGGATATTTTTCATTTGCCATCGAGGTGTAGTTGATTCGATTGTCAGTGGGTGGTCGTGCTGTAAACGTTACATCAACAATTGTGAACTCTAGCAATGCACTAACGTCTTGCATTGTGTCACTCAGGTCGAGGTTGAGTGAATGGGAAAGGAACACAAACAGAACACAAAAAAAGAGAAGATAGGCGCTATAATCTTCGCGCTTTTTCTTTTTTTCTCGCCGAATCTGGCAAGTGACGAAAAATAAAATTTGTTGAAAGTTTGTGCTTATCCCTGTTGTCCTCTGAAGTTTGTCTAGTAGTTGCGCATTTTATATCCTTCAATATCATTGAACATTTTCTATACGAAGAAGCCGATTCCTAACGTCGTCACAGCAGAGGTAGGTTGTATTTTCCGTATTGCTGAATACGGATAGCAAAAGTAACCCCTAAACGCAATCCTAGAAGTTTTTTCCCGAACTAAAAGCGTACCCATCCATATTGCATATAGGTAGCACAGTCCTTAAATAGCGAAAGGAAAAATAACTCTGAAGAATACATACATGCTTCAAGCCAGTCTGAAGAAAAAGCTGTCTAATGCCAGGCCCCTTTGTGACAACCTGTTAGCAGAAAATATTTCTTCTTAGCTGGTTGGCTGTATGCCTAAGGTTACCGTAGAAAAAAACAGTCGTAAAAACAGGTCACAGAAAAAAACGTCGATGACAAAGCGAAACGCGATAACGTTGTGCTGATATTAAGAGCAGCTAAGACGTTGTGTTTCGGTGGTCCTCGATTTCTTTTCATCACTACGGTACTTATGCAGACTAACGGCAGTCCGGAAGCCCAGGATGAGAGTGGCACGTGCACGCCCCAATTTTCTCACCTCGGCTGTGGTTATTGGTGGGGCTGAGCAGTTTGAGCAGCGAGACCTCGAACATCTTGCCGCAGACGGACGCCTTCTTGAGGAGCACGATCTCCTGCTCGTTCAGCATCTCCATCCGCACAACGGTCAGCGCTGCACCGGTTAAAACGGTCGTTAAAGAGCGCTTGTGTTGTCATCACCTCTCTCTGTCCCCATTTTTGCGCACGCTTAAGTGTCCTGTGAAACAAACTCGCGCAAACATCGGTGCTCTTGCGTTCACGTGATGCCGTGTATGCGCTATTTTATTTTGATAGGCATGCTCAGCGCATGTCGTACCTTGAAGGGAGTCTGGAACCTGAACGTCGTCCA